>JACXGJ010010401.1:0-22044 GCA_016801105.1 Esox niger
CTGTGAGCCTTCTTTGTGAAAAGTAAAGATGTTGTAATTTCACTTAAGAGAGTTTAAAATGATAGTCCCTGGTTGATTGAGGATTGGGCAAGTATATTTGAGATAATGAATCAAATATATTTTCTTTAATTGAAATACATTATATAAATTACAAAAACCATTACGTATTGTAAGGCAGGTGGTGTCGGAGTGGTCATCTAGTCTAAAACAATACATCCTATCCTAGCTGAGGAGAGGGAATAATTGTGGAAAGACAAAGGAAAAACAAAATAAAAAACAAGATTAGAAACAAATTTTCAGCCAGTAGTTGACAAACAGTTTGTAAGGTAGTCTGGTGGTGATGCTTTGGTAGAGGTGGTGGTGTATACATAAACATCACTAAATGATTGTAATAGTTTCACTAAATGATTGTAGGTGTGTGACGTTAGTGCCCACTCTGACATAAAGGAGTTGGACCTACTGTGCCAGCTTGATATTTAAATTCCCTATCACCATGAAAACATCCTATGCATACGTCCAAGTTCAGTAGTGATCCTCTATTGTGCAGGAAGCATTGCCTCCGGAGAAGGTAGAGATAAACAGCATTAGTCTCAAAAGACAGACAAAACTTAATTACTGCTAGCTAAACATCTATGTTAAGCTGGCCTTATATCTTGATAGCTTGCTACCTTAACGACAAATCACTCGTCCAACGTCATGCATAGCTCGTTATTACACTATCATCTATCTTAAATCTAATCTAGCTACTGTAAAACAAACAGCTTACGTATGATCGTCAGTTGTTAAACGGAACTGGTCGTAAACTGTAATAAAGTTAGTGAAACTGGTCAACAAAGCGGTGCAACTCACCATTCTGTTGTGTTAACCCCAAAACGTAACGTAGGCTGGAGGTACAGCCTGGTAGCCAACTAGATGCTTACCGAAGCAGTATTCTAGCTTGGGATGCCCGTCTGAGCTTTCGATTTACCTAAACGCAACCAAAAAACGTGAGCGAAGAATGCGTTCAGACATTATTTCAAAATGTTTTTCAGCTGATTTTATTAATGACCTCGAAGTATACGCATCTATTAATAGATACTAGTATGTATTAGTCACTATCAACTATTACAATAGCTACTAGTATTTTTCTATTCTTACTAATCTCAATAGCTTTTTTACTCGTCATCGGTAATGACTAGTCAAAAGGACTACTTGATTGTTAAATTATAAAAGATACTAGTAACAATACAACTTTGGATAGTAATAATTGGGAAATATACTTGTAACTGATGAATTAGTACTAGTATATATTGAATAGATACTAGTAAACCTGAAATAAGTAGTAATGACTATTTTAATTGTTTTAGACAGAAGTAAATAAATCTGAACGGCAGATCCCCATAGAATTAAATTGCAAAAACTAGGAATTTGTTGCTTGTAACAAATGAATAGTTATTAGTAGTTGTTGGAATAGATACGTGCTTGTATATAATGAGTTACTAGTAAAAGGAATAGTTATTAGTAACTAAAGAATGAGTGCTAGTCACTTTAAAATTGTTACTCGTAAGATTTTGGGACTTAATGTTAAAACGGCCTACCATAGTGAAAAGCAATTATTATAAACAATTGAGCCATACCCAGGAAGACTCAAAGGTGTGATCGCTGTCGAAAGCTCTTCACCAAAGCCCTGAACAAAAGTTCTGAACTGATGTCCATGAGACGTTTCAGTATTCATTATCAGTATATGAAAACAAATTAAAAACAATGTTTTCTTGGTTTGTCATTTCGTGGTATTGTGAGTAGATTGATGGCAAAGCAATTCTGAATAAGGTCTGTAATACAACAACATGTGGAGAACATGTAGGGGTCTGAATACTTTCCAATGGCACTTATAAATTTGCCCTGTATATTACTGAATGTGATAGCTCTTTAAATTATATTATGCCATGGCAAATAAGAGCTAAATGAATCAGCAGCAATGCCCCAGGTATTGTACAGTCAGTCTTACTTTCGACTTGAAAGGTATGAAAGTGGAATAGCAGAAATGGTTGGAGTGCACTTTTACCTCCTTTCATTTAATGAAAGAGATGTTCGCTGAGTAGAACAAAAATGGAACTGTCCTTCTGAGGCAGACAAGGAAATTCATTATTAGTGTACTGTGGCTTTCAAAAACATCTCTTCTCTAATTTACTTGAGCTTTAGAACAAACTGAGAAAATGGATAAGACAGCACCAGCAATGGGAATATGGGTACAACTATATAAAAATGTAATCTTTTCAAAGGGCACCATATATCATGTCTCCATGGCATTATTTGAGCTCAGTAGCAAAACTAATTGTTTTCTTTCTAAAGAAAATAAGAAAAATAAGAAAAAACGTTCTTAACGCTGCAGCTGGAACTAAACATATTATACAGTCCCTTCAAGTATTCAGACCCCTTCACCTTCTCCACATTGTGTTACAGACTTACACTTGCAGACATCCAAACTGTGGAAACTTGAATTTGATATATTTGATATTTGATATATTTGATAATTTGATATAAAATATATATGAAAATAACAAACAGGCCTTTATTTATGGCTCAAAGCGGTAATAGGGTTCTTGGTTAATATCTTGAAGAGATGTTGGTTGTAACTGTTCTTTGTTTTGTAAGTAAATATCTCATCTGTCTTGAAAGGATCTTTTACATTGGTCATTTAGTGTTCCTCCAGCGCTCCCCCTCGCCAGCGTACTAACCACCGACCGGAGATGGTGACTGCAGCGCACCTCACCCACCCACCTGCTCCTCATCATTAATTACGTTGTCTATTTAAATTCCTTGTTTTAACTCGCACCTCAGAGGTTATTGTGTTAATCGTTTGAGACTGTACGGTGCGTTCTGTTCTGATCGCCATTTAAAGAAGATAAGCAGTTGATTCACCTTTTGTTGTTTTCCTTTTGCCTCTAATTTATACGCACTTTCTACCCTTGCAACTCACTCATTGACTCCTATTTAGCCAGGGACAGGACGTCATTCAATCAATCAATCAAATGCATTCTATACATCAGCAGTTGTTAACAAAACACCTAGCCTGAAATGCCAAGGAGCAGGTAACAACAGTTTTGATGCACAGTGGTTAGTAAAAACTCCTTAAAGGGGCTAAAATTAGGAAGAAACCTAGAGAGGGACCAGACCTGGAAGAGCAACTAGTCCCCTTCTGGCTTTGCCGGGTGAAAATTTTGAGAGGACAAAATGTACTAATGCATTTGGGCTGTGTCCAGAGTCTATTAACATGATCCAGGTCAGTAGCATGAATAGATGGAGAAGGACAGAGACAAAGTTGGTTGGGAGGGGGTCAGCACCGTGGCAGCTAGAATCGTCAGGTATCGTCTTGATCTGCAACACATCCAAGGAGGATTTTGGACAGGGACAGCTATGAGTCTTTCGACCCCGGTACTCCTGGAGTATGGTCTAAGACTTAATGTCCTTATAATTCTTTTCGGAGCAGGAGACAAGGAAAATTTGGAAAACGCATTCCTTAGATTAACAAGGATTTCCAACATAGAAAGAGAACTGACCTTACACCTCTAACAGAATAATATAGCAGCATAAAACTTTAGAGCTGAAACGGGGGGGGGGGGGGGTCCAGTGACACTGTGGCTCTATATGAGGGTAAACCCGGACAAGACCCGGACAATTCAATCCACCCACTCTGCCAAGCATCAACCAAAGGGACAACACCCTACAGCAACCACCCTGAAAGAGGGCCAAGTATTGCACAAGTAGTATACTCCCATTGCACGAGGACAGCAACTGAGAAACAACAGCCAGTGACTCCACCCCCAGTTGGAGAGAGGGCATCCCATTGGAGATGACAGCCCATCTGGCAAAGACAGTATCAAGCCTTTCAGTTCACTTCCCACGCCTGGGCCAGACTACACTTTATCACAGACCATACTGAACAGATTTGTTTTTAGTAGACACTTGAAGGTTTGCATCTCTAACCTTAATCATCAGATCACTCCACAATTGTGGAGCTCTATGAGAGCCTCAAGCTGTTTGTCTAAAAATTCTAGGTACAGTTAGAGGGCCTGCATCTTGTGAACTTAGGTTATGTGTATGTCTGTCTGTCTGGACCAATTCAGCGAGGTAAGTAGGAGCGAGTCCATGTATTGCTTTATAAGTTAACTATGAAAACTTTACATGCAGCCAATGTAGAAAAGCTAGCACTGGATTAATGTGTCCAAATATTTATGTTCTAGTTAAGGTTCTAGCAGCACTATTTGAAGTTTATTTATTGATTTATCAGGGTAACTGGAGTGAAGAGCATTACAGTAATCTAATCTTGAAGTAACAAGTATGGATTAGTTTTTCTGCATCGGTTTTTGATAAAAGGTTTCTGATTGTTGCAATGTTCCAAAGGTGGAAAAAAGCAGCTCTTGAGATATGAGGATTCAGAAAAGGTCTTTAGAGTTTAACTGGAGAGGGGAGTAGGAGATTGGGTCGAAAGAGCAGGTTGACGGGGGACCGGGCAATACTATTTTCAGAATTGTAGAAAGTAAGGAGAAAAGAGCCTTAACTGGTCCACACAGGATACCCTCCTTCAGACATAATAAAGTCAATGTTCCAAAAACTAAACAGGAAATGGTTTGTAAAAGGTTTGTACTTGTTTCAAATATTAAAATACCATTAACAACAATAATGCACAGAATCCTTTTCAGTAGTTCATTTTTACATGAACATACTGTATGTGTGCAAGTGACAGTGTTTGTCTGAGCCACAGGTTCTGCTTTTAATTAATGCACCTAGCACAATACAGCGGCTGCCTTCAAAATGCTATAGTTTACACTATACAAAGCATACGCCTACATCATGTACAATACAGAGAATGGGGTGCATTTGTGCTTCAGGCTTTGTCATTACCAATGTTTCGCTGTGAGAAGGATGTCCAAGAGTGTTGTGGAAAATTGTTATGCTTTTTTCCACCAACATATTCAAACAATTCAGGAGTTTGTGAATTCAAAGGTAGACTTTACTAAGGTAATAAAGCCGTGCTGATCTGCAGAGCAACCGATCCATGTTGGTCTGCAGAACAACCGACTTCCAAACTTAGGAAACACACTTTTATACAGTATGGTTATACAATGATATTTATTCCTCCCATTATGCTAATTTCTGGATGGATCCTTCTCGAAACTTCCACCAACCCTCTGTGATCTGCCCCATAATACACTGCTAGGAAATATTGGTGGCGTGATGGTGACGTGATTTCTGCCATTCTCCCAAGATTTTCCCAAGAGAGTCAAGGATTCACTATGAGATAAGAACAACCACTCATTGTACTGACTATGAGAACAGTAGCAAGAGTACAGTTTATCACTCTATCTTAAAAATGTTATGTGGAAAAATCAAAAACAATTAGGCTGTTTGGGATGATATGAGCCCTGGTTAAATGTTTCATCAATTAACACCCAATTATTATACAAGTGATCACATAAGACATTCTGTCTACTCTTCATCAGGTTAATGTGAAATAACAACATTTTATGAAAATATCCCAACAGGAGAGTCGGTCTTGACTTGAAGGGAAGTTCAGGTTGCATATATGCCACACCATAAAGTAACAATTGAGAGGAAATAGGCTTCAGAAACTTGACTATCTCTGAACAACAAACCATAGATAGGACTTGTTGCCTGATACTGATGGGCCCCACACATCCTGTTCACACCTTCTGATAGGAGTTGCACATGTGACTGTCATAAGATGGATAGGACCATTGACCATAGGTTGGAATATACCATACAAGGGTCTTTTGTAGGATAAACCTTTTTTATTGGAGGGTATTTGACTGTGTAATGGCTGGTTATGACCATTGACCACCTCCCATGTGGTATAAAAGACTGTGTTCACTTTGTATTCATTGGAGAGAGAAAGGAAAGAACTATGGAAGGTTAACATCGTTGTCTCATGCTAAAAAAGGTGGCTCGCCCCTGACTTCTGGTTGCATTCATTTTGTTCATAGATATCAAATGGACAAAACTGACACAATAAAGGTTCTGACAAACTGGCCCTGGCTCACAGAGATCCTAGGCTACATAATGAATAGGAAATAAAGGCTTATTTATTAAATCCATTTTTTGGTTTCCACGTAGTCCGGTGCCATTAATATATTTAATCTATTTTCAACTATGATATCTGATCTAGCTAAACTTGTAACACATTAAAAAAGAGATGTTGACTGTCTGAAAATCACTGCACTCTCCCTTTATTCATGACTATCATTGGCATGGAATGGAGCAGCCTCTGGAGGACGATGATCTTTTAAACAGCGCACAGAACAGTAACTTAAGATAGTTTGCCCAGTAAATGA
The DNA here is from genome assembly GCA_016801105.1 of Esox niger. Taxonomy (NCBI): domain Eukaryota; kingdom Metazoa; phylum Chordata; class Actinopteri; order Esociformes; family Esocidae; genus Esox; species Esox niger. Next base: position 6,333 of record JACXGJ010010401.1, read on the forward strand.
CTTCACATTTAAGGATCTGTCTGACTTTCTGACATCTGACAGAGGTGTGGCTTTTAATGTTAAAATGTCCGTCTATCACTCTCACATCTAGAGGTTATCTGTATACTGTAAAGCCTTAGACAGTTTATTACAGTTTAACACAAATTGCTAAAGGACTTAAGATTTCCTGAACATGTGAAAGTTGGTTTGGTGCCTCTAATTCAAATGTTACTGTAAGTTATTTGAACTCAAATGTTATATGAACTAAATGTTAGTTGATAAAGGATTTTCAGAAATTGAAGTTAGGATATTTTGAGCTGTTCCTGAGAGATGTATCCAGTAGGTGGCAGTATATTGGTGCGAGAAGGACGCCCCTGAGATGCACATTCAATTTGTATAAATATTGGTTTCTACTATTATTATCTAACTGAAGAAACATTTTCTATTTACCAACAAGAAAATAATTGTCACCAGATTTGTCGTTTTTGGTCACTTCTCAGTACACTTGAACAAAATGTGCTGTTTCAAATTTCTAAATGTTTTTTCTGTCGTGGATGAAAATACTCTAAAATGAAAGATGACAGTGAGTACTTTATCCTGATCATCACTGCATAATGTTAAACTCAAAATGCAGGCCACTCTCCAAATACATATGGACTACACTGTACCTTCTGGGATACAATAACAATCTTTAATTCAATGTAAAACACAGAATGTGTCCTGAGAGAATCAAAACAACATTGCATGATGGAGGCAATTAATCCATCAGAGACAGTTAGCTCTACAGCTTCAGCAATATGCCTCCATGTCCTCTCAGAGTCTTTGTCCATCAGCTTTGTATATTGGCCACTTGTCACAATGTGAAACACCCACTTATCGGATTCTACTCAGGAGCCGCCACAAAGGAACTGGAAGGTCACCACACAGTGTTCATGGACAGTTACTGCTTTCTAACTAAAATAATACATCCTTATAATTGCAGACCTCTCTGCCTACGCTGCCTCACGACACCTAGGAAAAAGCAACTGTTGTTGACAATGTACTGTAAACTCTAAAAAGGGGACCTTCGCAGACAGCTGGGATTCTACTCAAAACCACTCAGATCTGCTTTGCCTTTTAAGACAGTGGTTCTTTGTACAGTAAGGAAAAGAGTTCTACCTAAACCTTTAATTTAACACATTAAGGACTGTTTTGACAGAAAGGTTTCAAGATTTTTCTTTGGAACACAAGATCCTCTTTGAACTATGTAATTTTATTTGCATGCCCTGTTGTAGGGTGGTATTCAGAATTTTAAACAATGTGTAGAAGGCCCCCAAGTAGTTTCTGTAACTGTATTTTTCAATAATAAATGTAAAGTATCTGTAATAATTTTTTGGGGGATTGAACATTTAAAATGCCTTTAACATTTGTGTTTTAATTAGTTAATACATATTATGCTACAAGTAGATAAAGAAATCCAGTCTATTTGTAATTAGAATCAATGCACCCTGAACTGTCACAACACGATACTTTCTGAAGTTGTCGTAAATTACTTTTCTTATTCACTTCGATTCCTATCACACAAATAGCATTGCGAATTCAATTACTGTTCATAAAATTTAGCAAACTGTTAAAACAACACAGTCTCTTCTATTGAGCCTATTGTTCATTGACATTTAATGAATTACAATTTTAAACCAGCTTGGTGACCAGGTGGATGAAGACAGGACAAAAGCGCTCTCCCCAGGTGATAGGTACATCATGCGCTCCTCGATTACATACACCTGTGCCCACTGATTCCTCTGTTCTCTCCCTTTCAGGTGTGGCTCAAGGGGCGTTGAACAGAAAGAGACCAGGGAGCAGGAGGACGAGGGGGGAGAGGGACAGATTAAAATTCCCACCGCAAAAAAAGCCTTGGCGATTACCCTCCGGGGGAAACAGTTTTGCTTTGGTTCATTTGTGCCACGGCCGTTGCCTGAAGATCATTTTTATTGTTTTGTTTCTTTGGACACTGTATGCCTTGAAAGCTGCCATTCCCTGGGCCAATGGTATGTGTGGATTGTTACGGTATAGAGAAGAGAACAATCAATAACGGATTATATGAATATAAATATATATATATCGAAAAACAAAGACTGTTCAACTGCCTCCAGTTTCATACCTCTTGTTGCTGTGGTTTCAGGCTGAACATTCAAACTCTTTACACAACAAAGACTCTGCTTATGGTCAAACACTCCTACTCACACTTTACACGGTTAATTGACTTGGAAAGAATGCACTTTGTCTGGAGCAAAATCTTCACAAACGCACAAATTGTGAATAAGAAATCCCAACTGATAGAAAAATGTAGAATGTCTCCTAAACAGAGACATGTCATCTCTGTTAAAGGTCTGAAAAGACCGGAACATGTCCTGTTCTCATCTGATGTCTGTTCTTAACATCCCAGTATAGACACCCGAAATGTTGAAAAGAACAACACAAGCACATACACATGGGGATGCGCCGTAGCCATAGTCACATACCAACACAATTCCACATCCTCCCAATTAGCCTAACAGTCTACTAATTATACAATCATTATTTCAGACACTACAGCACAAAGGTATGCTAGGAGCTTCTGTTAAACATAGAATACAAGATTCTAAGTCAGGCTTTCCTATTTATCCCCACTGGACAGACCAATTCCAAACTCTCCGATTGCATCTATAATAGGTTCACCTCACCTTGGCTAAAATAATGAAAACATTGAAACTGGCATTCATACATTTACATACAGTATCCAAAGCTAGGCCCTTGGTCTTGCAGGATTCTCCATCTGGTAAACATTTACCTGTTACTAATGATACATAGCAAGTACAGCATTGAAACCTATTGGAGAGTTCACCCCTTTATGGACCAACCGTCAGTGCAGTTAACCCAACAGAATCCAACAAATACTTGGTTGATTTTTCCATCCACACACCTGGTTTGTCTGAGTGGATGGGTCTTCTTTGGTCCCCATTGTGTATGTTCGTTCCTTTCAAGATATAAAATAGGCCTATTGGTGTGAGATAAGGATTTCCCACTGAGTTGAGACACCAGACAACACAACACCTTCACAACCCTTCCAAAACACATCTTTAATTACACTACAGTTTTGCATGTGATTTTACAAGTATAAAGTGTTACAACTAGGATAGTAGTTGTTTGGGTACAGATGGCAATTTCAAAATGGCATATTCAAGATGTGCAAACAAGGTAAATGAAAGAGTGATGTATTAAGGTAGCATGTGCACTCAATATGCAGAGATAGCAGTAATGAGGTCCTGAGGTAGAAATGCTTGTGTAGCAACTGTAAAAATGCAGGCACAATGGACATTTTAAATGTGGAAAGTGGCAAACTAAATTTACAAGTTGTTAGTGCCACTGAAATGCAGGGATAACAGCAGAAAAGTTCCTGAGGTGGACAAGTACCTTTAACAAATGTAAAACCTCCATTACAGTGGGGAGAACAAGTATTTGATACACTGCTGATTTTGCAGGTTTTCCTACTTACAAAGCATATAGAGGTCTGTAATTTTTATCATAGGTACACTTCAAGTATGAGAGACGGAATCTAAAACAAATATCCAGAAAATTGCATGACATTTTAGATTCCGTCTCTCACAGTCGAAGTGTACCTATGATAGAAATTACAGACCTCTACATGCATTGTATGTAGGAAAACCTGCAAAATCCACAGTATATAAAATACTTGTTCTCCCCACTGTGTCAGGCATAGCAAGGCAGTGTCAGAGCAGGACAAGGGAGTAGTGCAACAGGGTCCCAGAGAGGCGGGGTGGGGTTGTGCTTGGCTCACATGCTCTTGGTAGGCATACATATGTGTATTCAGAAAATAATATCGGTTCATTTATTTATTATCTCAGAAGGTCTAAACATCCTTTCTGCTGTCACATTGGAAGACAGTGAATAGATTTTGACAAACACACATTACATCAAATAAACATATGTGCAGCTAGCTTACTGATCAGATTCACGGGCACATAGTACAGGAATACACATTGCTGTTGCGCATTGCAAAGTGTGGCTATTTCTCCTTAGAGTGTAGGTATTTAATGCATTATTTAAAAAATAAATTGGACCATTTGCTTACTCTGTGGAGTGGGCACACAAGGTATGGGGCCAAAGTAGCTCCACTTGAGTAGACAGTGATGAAGAGTGAAGTAGCATCTACAGAGAATGATGTGAAATTTGACTTCTGGTATCGATTTTCAACTGTTGTGTTTGGACTTCTTATGCTTCGTATAAAGAGGTGAGTTTTCCATTATGTTTCACTTTGTGTCATGTACGGTTTTCTGCAGGAAAAGGTCTGCTGGATGGCAAGACTACTTCAAGAGACAAATGTGTAGCTGTGGAGATGTACTACAGTAATTGTATTAACTGTGAGAAGGGGTCCTTTATTTCACTCTGATGGCTTTGTTAACATTTCATACTTAGCAAGAAATGTGAGTTTGCCCTTAAATAGCAAGACAAATCATAAAATTCAGTTTTTTGGTAACAAGAACTCCTGGCCACGTTTGTGATAGCCATTGCATCAAACACATCAGAAGTGGGCAACTCCAGGTCACATGTTTGCATTGGGCAATAGCTCTGTGTTGTACATTAGAATGGACAATCGGATTGGCTTGAATCAGATAAGTTCTTAATACTGGCATTACATTAACCTTTCCCAGTACATGAAATAGGGGGACAACATATAAAAGGTATTGTCATTTCTTAATTGCTTAGACCCATGTGTGCATACACTATCATTCACAATTTGGAGTCACTCAGAACTATTACTGTTCCTGATAGAAAAATGTTTTGTCTGTTAAAATAACATAATATTTATCAGAAATACAGTGGAGACATTGTTTAATGTTATAAATGACTATTGTGGCTGGAAACAGCTAATATTGAATGGCACATTATTTGCAACTATCAGGTCCTTTGTTCCAACGGCCTGTTTGCTAATCCAAGTTCAGCATTTTTAAAAGGCTAACTAAAACCTAATTAGAAAAACATTTTGCAATGATGTTAGCACAGCTGAAAACTGATTAAAGAAGCAATAAAACAGACCTTTAGACTTGTTGAGTATCTGGAGCATCAGCAATTGTGGGTTCGATTACTGGCTCAAAATGGCCAGAAACATAGAATGTTCTTCTGAAACTCATCAGTCTGTTCTTGTTCTGAAAAATGAAAGCTATTCCATGTAAGAAATTGCCAAGAAACTGAAGATCTTGTACAATGCTGTGTACTACACCCTTCAAAGAATAGAACAGACTGTCTCTAACCAGAATAGGATGAGGTGTGGGAGGCCCCGGTGCACAACTGAGCAAGAGGACAAATACATCAAAGTTATTAGTTTGAGAACAGACGCCAGAGGGTCTTCAACTGGCAGCTTAAATATTATTAAATAGAACCTGTAAAACACCAGTCTCTACATCAACGCTAAATACGTGACTCTGGGAAGCTGGCCTTCTAGGGAGTGTTGCAAAAGAAAGCCATATCTCAGACTGGCTAATACAAAGAAAAAAGGAAGGTGGGGAAAAGAACACAGCCACTGAAGATTAGAAAAAGTGTTATGGTTAGACATACGTTTTTAGGTGTTTGAACTACAAAGAAGAACATTTGTGAGACGCAGACTGACTGAAAAGATGCTGGAGGAGTGCTTGGAGCCATCTGTCAGGCATGTTGGAAGCATTGTGATGGTCTGGGGAAGCTTTGATGGTGATAAAGTGGGGGATTTGTGCAGGGTTAGAGGGACTTGAAGCAAGGCTATCAATCCATTTTGCAATACCATTCAAACCCAAAGCACAACTAGAATTCCTAAGGTCTGCAACGCTGTAATTGCTGAAAATAAAGGATTCTTTGAAAAATAGCCAAGTTTGAAGGATACAGTTATTATTTCAATTAATAATTATTTCTAACCTTGTCAATGACTATATTTACTATTCATTCAGGCTTTTTACCTTTCAAAGTAATTTAGTGTATGTTTTCATGGAAAACAAGGACATATCTAAGTGACCTCATACATTTGAATGGTAGAGCACTTTTACATCACTTTGTGTACTGAATCGTTGTCTCCGATCACCATTTATTGGGGAGTTGGTATATACTTTTGCTATGAAATCTGGAGCTTGTGATATTTTATGGACAGACCAATACAGGGCAAGTCGATCCTTCCAAGAAGTTCATATTGGTTCATTGTAGATTCTGTTAGACGCAAATGTAGAGACACCTTATGAAACAGTTAGCCAGTCAAATACTGCTTCCTACACTTGCTGTTTCAACAATAGAGTTAAATGAACTCTGTGACCAGTAACACTAAAGATTTGTTAAGTTAATCTAATTACTGTAGCAATGCACTCTGGCTGCAGAGCAATACATTACATTCCAAGCAAATGCAATTAAAGCTTATGGTAACTAGGTAGCCAGCAATGTTTTATATGTATATATATTTAAGTTGTTAAGTGTTGAACTTAAGACTGTCAGACAGGGAGGGTGAAATCAGCAGCAGGATGAACTGGTTCATGCACCCACAAGTAAACGTAATATTTTTCTGAAATACACTTACCTAGCTGGTGCGCGCATTATGAGCTAACCAGCCAGGGGGCAGTGCATTAAAAACGAGTTTCAAGTTAGGCTAAATCATTTGGAACGAGAGGGGTGTTCTTTTAAAAAAGACAACATCCAGATAGGAGGGTGTTTGTCAACGGCAGGGCAGAAGGCGAGAAGAACCTGGAACTATAAAAATCTCAACAATGTAAGTTGCTTTATGGTGGCAGGCCAATTCTTATCATAGCAGATGCTTCTAAGTCTATTGTTTATACTTTTGGTGATATTTAGTACAACCCCATTTCCAGAAAAGCTGGGACACTGTAAAATGTAAGAAAACAGAATGCAATGATGGGCAAATAATTGTATCCCTATATATAATTGATAAAAGTACAAAGACAGCAAATTAAATGCTAAGTCAGATCATTTTTTTTGTTTTTGGAAATTGTTTTGCTAATATCTCTTAGTGAGTGAGCGAGTGAGTGACGGACTGAATGAGTACCCCTTGTTAAATAATGGTTAGAGAAGCAGACCTGTAAACTATAGGTCCTGTGTTCGTATCTCCTCTCAGGCAAAGTGAAGTATACATTATGAATAATTCCATATAGACAAAAACCTTCATTATCTATAGTAAGCCTGAAATAAAACAGTTTATGGTTATATACTGTTTCTGCTTGATTTTCAAGGTACGCTTCCATGTATGTGTTTTGGGTCAGGATAGACAAACACATTTTCTGGATACAACATACAGTAGTTACGTTATTGTAAGCCTTAACTAAAACTGTACATTGTTATATTGTGACTGTTTCTGGCAAGGAAAAGTTTTGCTAGCAATTGCTCAATTCTTTTACTGGCTAATAAGCTGTTAAAATGTCCAGTGGCAAAAGTCATACAGTTCATAGACACTGTGATGGAGGTAAACTTAATAAGCAACTTTAACCTGTTTAACACATCACTCAATGGTGTCTACCAACTGCTTGAACACGTAATTCCCTGGCGTAGTGGTTAAAGACGGTGTCTCTCGCGTGGAAGACCTAAGTTTGAATCTATTGAGAGCAATGACATTTATTGATTTTCTTTTGTTTTTGGTTGTACAGTAATGCGACTACTTCTGGTCGATTCTCTCGTCTTTTCACTTGATGAACAAGTCAGTTTTCGCTACCGTTATTGAAAGTTATTGCATCAATGTCATTCACGAATGAAAAAAAAGTTTGTTGTTATGCCATCAAAGAAAGAAATACATTCTTATGCCATGAAATGAGATAGTTCTGGCAGGCTCGCTACCAACTGCTTAAATCTTAGTTAGTAGATTACTCGATAATACGCTGTTAAAACAGCCAGTGGCAAACGCCGTACAGTTCATAGATGCTATTTGTGGTGAAGGTAAACTTAATAAGAAACGGTATTCAGTTTAACTGTATCAGTTTCATTCACTGATGTCCAATAGGCTGTTGAAACAGCCAGTGGCAAAAGAGTATTTGTTCAGGGTTGACACAAGAGGCTGTACCCATTAAATGTACAGCTCTGTGGTGTAGTGGTTAACAACACAGCCTTTCACGTGGGTGACACTTTCTATTGCTGGTGGGCTGAACAGGGTTTGCCCGGTTCCTTGTTTTAATTTGACGTCAGCATCACTTTTAAAAAACAGTTGGGACAGGGTTATGCTTATTACTGTGTAGCATCACCTCTTATTTCAACCACACTCTGTAAGTATTTTGGAACTGAGGAGACAAGTTGCTGTTTTGATATCTGAAATGTTTTCCCATGCTTGCTTGATATAGAAGTTTAGCTGCTCAAAGTTCATGGCCCCCTTGGAGCCACACTGTCGTAACTCAGCGTCCACGATTCCCCAAAATATTTTCAAGAACATGGTGTCAGAGTGCTGGGAGTAGGACAACAGGCGCAGAGACGTAGCGGTGGAAATTATCCATGTTTTTATTAATGAAAATAAAGAACCAAATAATAGCAGCTTACCGTGACTGGGTATTGACAACCAGAAGCAAAAAAAAACAAAACATAATGAGCCACACCAAGTGGGGGCAAACATTCACATAAATGGGTTCCTCAATTGGAGGCAACGATCTACACCTGCCTCCCATTGGGGAGACCAAACTTGAATAGAGATGCCTAGAGGCACCTCTTTATGTTCGGTCCTGACTATGGCCCCAGCCCAGTACAGAGAAGGTTAGGGGCATAGCCAAGACGTGACACATGGAGAACGAGGCAGCATATTTTAGAGTTTTAACTTGGATTTGGGGATGCAGTGACAAACTGAGTTCACTGGCAATGGTTTTTGAAAGTGTTCCTGCAATGATTTCCACTACAGAATCAAGTCTGTTTTAAATGCAATGCCACATGAGGACCCAAATAATATTTATTATATTAAGTACCGTAGTTCATGAGATCCCCAAACTTTTATTGATTTTACTTTGAGAAATGTTAATCTTAAATTGTTGGACTATTTGCCCATGCAGTCTTTCACGGAGTGGTGAGAAGGTGAGACATCTTTACTTCTCAATGACTCCTCCTCTCTGGGATGCTCTTTATGTACCTAATCATGTTACAGACCTGTTGCCAATTGAGATGTTCCGCCAGGTTCTTTTTTTGTATTATACAACTTTTCCAGTCTTTTGTTCCCCCTGTCCTAGCTTGAAACCTGTTGCTTGCATCAAATTCAAAGTGCACATGTTTCAAGGAACAATGGCATTTTTCAGCTTCAACATTTGGTATGTGGTTTTTGTAGTATTTTCTATTGAATATAGGGTTTAAATGATTTGCGCATCATTGGTGTTGTGGGTAAAGTCTGTCAAACCCAAAAGTATTTGATCCTGGTTTGGGGGAAAAAATCTCTGTAAAGATGATAACACCAGACAGTTATTATTCTTTTAAAGGGCTATTTGTGATATGTTTATCTGACATTAATATTAGAATGGGGTAGGATTTCGGCAATAGGGCTTAGAGTAAGTTTACGTTTATGCATAAAGATTAAGGTTAGGGAACAGAGACAAAAGGCAACTGTTTGTCTGGTACCCATAAGGACAGAAAAACAAATTGTGCTGATTCAGACGTAACAATCAGTAGCAGCAACCAATATTGGGTTAGATGGATATTACTGCCAAAAAGAACTTTTCATCACCCTATCAGACTTTGATACAGGGTGACAATAAGATCAAGACTTTCTTTCAGTTGGTGTCTCTCCAGCAATGCTCACAAAACCTGATCCTACCCAGCTGACACAGCTTACTGTCAGTATTCACTACTCTGATTCTGTTGTCGGAGAAGAAGTGTCTGTGCCATCTATAATTTAGTCAGATAGATGGCATTGGGTACGTTGTTGTACTACTAAACACTACGGTCCACATGTGATTATGTGGGCAACAGTTCAACCCTAATACAAACAGAAAACATGGATGGGGAGTGGGCTGTATTGCATGAAATAGCTTTTTTAAAGAAAATATTAGATGTTGATGTTCAATAGAATAACATTAATTGTACAGAGATATTTTTTATTAGATATTTAAGCATGGCAGACGCAAACACTCAAATACAGAGTATTGAATTTCACATTTATGTCACTCTGAAGACCTCTATGCTTTTTTCTTACTTGTCCTTCAGTATCAGATACAAACACATAAAAGATTGTTGTTGTATTTCATTTTCACATTGAAGACCTCTTTGCTTCATACTCATCCTTTAGTCTTTAGTTTATTTATTGACTTGGATGTAATGGAAGTCATGTCATTAAAGAGAGACAGCTTGAAAGTCAAGTTAACTATTTGCACGAAATGGAACTGGTTTACCTCTATTCCCTCAGCTTGTCGAGCTTGCAGAAGTGTTACTATGGCAACAGAGGTGATCCTGGTGGATTGTGGTCAGTTTCAGAATGACAAGGTCTACAGCCATGTAGACTCAATAGAATGTAAGTAAAATTCAAGGCTGGATGGCATAGTAGCAATGTTTGCTTAACATCCATGGGAATTTAAATTGCCTGCAATAGGGATGTTACCTAATCATGGCTTCCTGAGATTCCCGTGAGTTTCATGATAGAAATTGGCTTTGTATGTCCAGTTGGAATATTTAAAAACATCTGCCCTAAAAGAGTAAATATTTAATGCAGGAAATCACCTCAAAGCGATATTGGTTGAAACTTTAAGATGGCACAACATGTACATAGCTAAAGGTACTTGTTATATTCAGAGCTATTCTTAGGCACAACACACTTCATAGTGAATGAACAACCACTTAGCCGTGGTTTATTGTCAATTTTTCGAGATGCCTCATTGCTTTTATGAACTGGTTAATAAACCTTATTTTCACAATTGTTCAATCAGCAATCAGTCCTTATTCATGCATAGATGAGGTTGCCCGAGTTGCTATTTAGAAAAATAGACCAAGCAAGGGATGGGAAAAAGGGTTCAGATGCCTGGCTGTGGAGTGGCTGAAAGTGGAATCAATCAATCAATCAAATGTATTTTATAAAGCCCTTTTTACATCAGCAGTTTTCACAAATTGCTTTTACAAAACACCTGACCCCAAAGAGCAAACAACAGCAGTGTTGAACTTCAGTGGCTAGGAAAAACCCCCTAAGAAAGTTGAAATTTAGGAAGAAACCTAGAGAGGAACCAGGGTCAGAGGGCCCAGTCCTCTTCTGGATGTTCCGGGTGAGTATATTAAGAGTCCAAATTGTAATGGTTAATTGATGCATGTGGGCTGAGCCCAGAGTCTATTTAAACTTAGTCCAGATTGGAAGCATGACCAGATGGACAAGGAAAGGGACAGATGGGGGGGGGGGGGGGTCAGCAGAGTTGCAGTTGAAATCATCAGGAGTCATCATGATCTGCAACACAATATAAAGAACGATAATTTTTTATATTGACCTACAGTATGAACAAGAGTTATTGACTATTTTGTCTATCATAGCCACTTCTTGAGAGAGGCTAGGCATCAGGTCACAGAGATCTAATTTACAACATATACCACAAGCATCAGAATTGGAAAAGCAGGATTTTATGTTAGTTCGGTATTGATGTTTTTTCCTGTTTGATGACTTGTTCAACTGAGTATCATTATGCCTTTGTAAATGAGAATTGGTTATCAATTGGCTTACTTGGTTAATTAAAGATCAAATTAAATACAAATGTTTTTGTTGGATGAATCTTGGTTTAGGGAAACATTCCTGTAACATTGTATTCACTTCATCCAACCACCTACAGAGCATTATCAGACTAAGATGATAATCTTAACAACCAAAGCATTAAGAATTTTAGAGATAAGAGGAGATCCCAGATATACTACAAAGTAAAATGTCAAATTTGCACTTTAACACAGATAATTATTTTTGCCTCCATTACCTTCCCAGTTTGCCCCTTTTAAAGCTGTACAGAATCCCTAAAATGATTACAGAGTAGGAAGCTTAAATAGCTACCAATCATCCTCAATTTTTTTGGTTGCTGGCTGCCTGAAATTATCTAATGTTTTAATTGTGTTACATATTAGCTTGCCATAGACATAACAACATTAAGAGCATTAATAAATCAGATATAGCAAATTGGGACATATTGTCAGGCTCAAATGCTCCATAAATTGTTAATGGAGGTTGACATTTTCTAAGCAACTCTAAAACACAATAATTGTTGTGTTAGATTTTAGAGAGAATTAGTGGTGGAAATCTATCCAAACGTACCGAAGTTCCAGGGGTAAAAACACCAAAATAGCACCCTGTTCTTTAAAATGTTCACTCCTTTTGATCAGAGCCATATAAACCGTGGTCACATGTTGTGCACTATTGGGAACAGGGTGCCATTTGGCATGCAGACAAAATATGGAAAAAATGGGAGATGAATTATGATGGCTTCAATGCAATCTGTAAATTGATCAATGTCATTATGCAATAAAAGGTAATTCAATGCCAAACATAATGAATGATACCAAAGTGTTGGACTGCTTATTTATTTACCCCACACAGAAACCACAATGTTCATGAAATGTTCGGGGGGCTAACATAACGAGGAATGGAACACTTGCTTAAGCTTTATTTTGTGTTAAAGTCTCAAACCTAACCCTAATCTTAAACCTAAGCCCCTGTAGCTCTACAGCTATATGTTAATGTTAATGTTAATTATCAGTAAAATTTTAACAAACCATCTAATAACGAATGAAAATGGAAACCAAGTATAACAGCATGTAATCAAACTGGAAGCACCTCTATGCCAACACATTTCCCATAAAAACTTAAGGAGATTACCTTATCTATATAAATCTTTCTATCAATACTAGACTGTTGGATTCTACTCTAGCTCTACGTGGACAAAAAAATTGTCATATCAGAATCCGATTAAGAATGCAACCAGGCTATTGTAATGTTTTTATTTTTCATTTTCCCCCTGCAAGATTTCTGTTTGTTTTTCAATTGAATTGTTCACATTCTAAGTGTAAACTTCTGACATGATTTATATTTCTCTCATTCTTTTACATCACAAAAAAATGGCATTTTAACAGGGGTGTGTAGACTTTCCATATCCACTGTATGCTGCTTGTGGCTGTGACAACTGCGCCCTCTGCTGCCCATCCTCCCCCTGCCCTGCAGGAGGCAGGCTTCGGCGCTCGATGTCACTGGCCTTCTGACACCACCGCCCATCTCATCAACGCATCTCACCTGTTGTCTTGTTTAGCGCACCTGATCATCATCCTCAGTCATTTCCCCCAGTATATATGTTCCCTCTGGTCTTTGTGTGTTATTGTCTTGCTACCGTGAGCATTGTTCAGCTACACTTTATTAAAGAACTGTAAAATAACGTGACTTCGACTCCTCAGTCCGCTGCTCCTCTCATTTCGTGAAAGGCTGACAGTGGCATAATATGAACAGAATACATTCAATCTACACAAAATGTATATGTTCATATATGTACAACAATGTTTCCTAGTTGAGATGCTGTTTAAAATGTAAAGAAAATCTGAATGCAATGATGTGCAAAACCCTATGTTCAATAGAAAATAGACAGTATAGATCAATCAGCCATAACATTATGACCAGGTGAAGTGAATAACACTGATAATCTCGTTATCATGGCACCTGTCAGTGGGTGGGATATATTAGGCAGCAAGTGAACATTCTGTCCTCAAAATTGATGTATAAGAAGCGGAAGGATCTGAGCGACTTTGACAAGGGCCAAATTGTGATGGTAAGATGACTGGGTCAGAGCATCTCCAAAACTGCAGCCCTTGTGGGGTGTTCCTGGTCTGCAGTGGTCAGTACCTATCAACAGGGGTCCAAGTAAGGAAAAGCGGTGAACCGGCGACAGGCGGCCAGAGCTCACTGATGCATGTGGGGAGCGAAGGCTGGCCTGTGTGGACTGATCCAACAGACGAGCTACTGTAGCTCAAATTGCTGAAAAATGTAATGCTGATACTGATAGAAAGGGGTCAGAACACACAGTACATCACAGTTAGTTGTATATGGGGCTGCGTTAGCGGCAGACCAGTCAGGGTGCCCATGCTGACCCCTGTGACCACAGCCGAAAGGGCCTACATTGGACACGTGGGCATCAGAACTGGACTACAGAGCAATGGAAGAATGTGGCCTGGTCTGATGAATTACGTTTTATTTTACATCACGTTGAGGGTCGGGTGTGTGTGCGTCACTTACCTGGAGAACACATGGCACCAGGATGAATTATGGGAAGGCAAGCTGGCAGAGGCAGTCTGATGCTTTGGGCAATGTTCTGCTGGGAATCCTTGGGACCTGCCATTTATGTGGATGTTACTTTGACATGTACCACCTACCTGAGTATTGTTGCAGACCATGTGAACCCCTTTATGGCAATGATATTCCCTGCTCCCATTGGCCTTTTTCAGCAGGATAATGTACCCTGCCACAAAGCAAAAATGGTTCAGGAATGGTTTGAGGAACACAACAACGAGATCAAGGTGTTGACCTGGCCTCCAAATTCCCCAGATCTCAATCAAATCGAGCATCTATAGGATGTGCCAGACAAACAAATCGGATTAATGGAGGCCCAACCATGCAACTTACAGGACTTAAAGGATCTTCTGCTAACGTCTTGGTGCCAGATACCACAGCACAACTTCAGAAGTCTAGTGGAGTCCATGCCTCAATGGGTCAGGGAAGTGTATGTTGAAACTGAGAAATTATATTGTTTCTTGAAAAATACCTGCCCACATTTAATTTGATGCCAGCAACACGTTTCAAAAACGTTGAGAGGGTTAACAAAAGAATAGAACTAAGAAAAGGTTTTTGAGGATCTAAACCTTAAAAGACTCTGAGAATCTGGAGGAATCTCTGTACACAAGGGACAAGGCTGAAAACCAATATTTGATGGCCGTGATCTCTGGGCCCTCAGACAGCACTGCTTTAAAGACAGACACAATGCTGTAGTGGAAAACCACTGACTGTCAACACATTACGTCGCTGCATCCACAAAATGCAAGTTAAAACTCTACCATGCAAAGAAGAAACCACATATATAATCAGCAAGGTTCACATTGCCGTAATCTCTGGGCCCGAGCTTATTTAAAATGGACTGAGGCAAAGTGAAAACTGTCCTGTTTTCTGACAAATCAAAATGTGATATTGTTTGAAAAGGAGAGGGACCATCCAGCTTGTTCTGCGCACAGTTCAAAAGCCAGCATCCGGGATGGTATCGGGGTGCATTAGTGCACATGGTAGGGGTGACTTGCATATCTGTAAAGGCACCATTACTGCTACGCTATAAATATGATTTGCAGTAACATATGCTGCCTTCCAGACAGCCATGTCTTTTTCTGGAAAGGCCTTGCTTATTTCAGCAAGACTATGCCAAACCACATTCTGCAAGTATTACAACAGCATCGCTCTGTTGTAAAACAGTCCGGGTGCAAACCTGTGTATGTCTGCAAAATTTGCCTTGTACCAAAACTCAGCCTGCTCTGACCAAATCCCACCTGCTGTCTGCCTGTACATAGTCACTCGGTTGACCCTTCTGTAGGATCTGAGCATTAACAACTACAATATGAATGTATGGTTCATTAGAAGTGATTGTGCCTAGATGTTTAGAATAACAGAAAGTTAAGATTCGGCCTGTTGGGCTCTGGTAACAACAGGAATGTATGCATAGACCATTTGGTGTGGGGGTTAGGGTCTTGGCTTTGCTAGGTAAACACCCCCCCCCCCAGTGTATTT
>JACXGJ010010402.1:0-22032 GCA_016801105.1 Esox niger
GGGAACCTACTTATGTTGAATGTTTGTGCACGTAGTTGTGGTTTATTTTGGTTGTTAGCCGTAGGCTATGTCACCCAGTCATTGTGTCTGTTTTGAGTTTGTTCTTTTGTTGCTTTCTTTAATTAAAATATGGATCATTATTTCTCAAACAGCCGTTCTGCCTCTGCTTTTCTGTCCTCCCACACCGGACACTGTGACAACAAGAAAATACATAACATGTACACATTGTGTTCATGGATGGGTTGTGACCACATAGAAACAGTGTGATGTGAAACGACTGATGAATACAGAACTGTCATGGATTTACAGTTGGTGTACACATTGATGTAAATGTATCTAAATGCTGACAGATAAACTGAGTACAAGAGGAGTTCATTTGTTTACAGTTCAGAGGTGGCTTGTGGTTGTCTGCATAACCCTTTTAGTCTCTGGGGGCCAGATGGCCAGTTGGTAAGGGCCAAAGCCAGGAGAAAGAAACAGTTCCGGAGGCACGATTCATTGGTCCTGATTGACCTGCACTGCCCACCTGCACCCCATGTCCCAGGGAACTGGTTTTGTAGAATGGGTGGACCCAAGAAGATGCGGCCCGGCGGTTATTTTCCTCGCACACTTCACACTTGCCCTGGAGTTGTCCGGTACTTCAGCAGAGCGCAGGTGGCAGCTGATGACCCTGTACTGTTTTCATTTTTTATTTAACCTCTGATACAACTTGAGAAGGAGGAAAGGATCGGGTGTGCAGTGAATCAAGGTGTCTTCTCACTCCGGGGAGCTATCAGCCACACAAGCAGATGAGGTCAATCACTAACAGGTAAAGAGATGAGCGCCACAGACTACAACAGCGTCTGTCAGCGTCGTCCTGACTGATGACTTGCTTTGTTTTCGTGTCTCTCGCAGAGCGTGTCCGATGGCGATGCAGCCGTCGCGGCAGAGTTAATGCAAGAGTGAACTTGGCCCGGTCTTCACGCAGCCTCTCCCTCCAGTGACAGCAGCCAGGCAGACACCCAGGGCTTTAATGGAACCTATGGCAGGAGGTGTACTGATAAGTTATGGAGCCTATCGATTAGCATTCATCGCATCTTTGCATAGTGATTGTGTGCGTGTGTGTGCGTGTGCGCGTGTGTGTGTGTGTGTGTGTGTTTGTCCGTCTTTACATATCATTAGAGTACTTGAGAGGCTACAGGAAGATGAGAGTGGCGGGGTGGTGGAGGAAAGTAGAGGCGGCAGGGGCTGTTAGGTGGCCACAGATGTGACTGAGGGGTCCAACCGACATCAGTGGTACAGATGCCGTCCATCATTACCTGTCTTCAGCGGTAAGGACGTTCATCTTTTTGGAGAGTGCATTGCCATAATCAACTACCATCCTTTCTCTCTGTCAAATCGCGTCATTATTGAGGTTTAACAGACAATTCATTTTTCTGGTTCAGCAACTGTATGCGGAATAAACAACATGTTTTTGTGATACTTCAACAGGTTTGTGAGATCTGACCCCATTTCCAACTGTTCACTGAGCTGAACCATTGTCAGTGATTGGGTTGCTTCATGTGCCTACGTCCAAGGTCAAATCCAGACATGTTCTACAAATTGCGCAAACTGCTGATTTAGTTCCACCACCGCCAACCTTGGGGACTGGCAAGCAGATGGTGCATGCATCTCAGATGTAAACTGCAGGGCAAAGGTTCTCACTATTTATATTTGGGGATGTGAAATATTTTTGCCAAATACTGTGTTCACGCATTTCAAAGAACATGACTTAATGCATTTATCAGCAAATATGCTGTATTTTTCGGCCAATTGTTTTCATGTGGTTTGCATGTTCATTTTTTATTGGCTTTCTTTCTGTATCAGCTAAGTTTCTTTTAGGTTTACACAGTTTAAAAAAATAGCAACCCTCTGATTCATATACATTTTATGTGTCATTTTATTACATTTAAGTCTAGCAGAAGTATACTACTGTAACCTCTAGACAGACATACAGACAGACAGACAGGCAGAAGGGCAGACAGTATACTAAGGACTGTTTCTACCAGACCTGATATGAATTGAGTTATGTTCCAATCAAACAAATCCCTGCTTGTTCCAAACAGGCCTTTGAGTAATGGATTCAAGAGTGCTGCTGTATTTGATTACCCCTTACTCTCTTCGGCTCCGCCATGGCTTGACTGGGATCCATTTGATTCTGAAAGGTAGGCTATCTAGACAGTGCTGCTGTGAAACTTCAATATGGACGCCCTCCAACTATTGACCCCAGTCATCTGTAAGTGGGTGTGCAGTGCTTTCTGTGTACTTACATATTAGTTGGGTCTGCATTCTCAACCTCCTGGCAGTTTACAGATACTTTTCATGGCAGACAGAAACAGGGATCTTATACCTTTCCTCACTTTCTGTTATTGATGCATCAGAAATTGGGGCTAAACTCCTTTTTTCTTCCTTTAAAGGTTTTATGCATGAAAATGTACCCAAAATAATAATATGAACATTTGATCTGATTGTATTTAATGTAAAACCTAAGATGTGTTAGATATCTTCCCTATGGCCCAGAGGCAATGTAGGGATGAGATGCAGTGTAACAAAATGGCTTTAATTACAACCCAAATTCCACAAAAAAGGGACGCTGCGTAATGTGCAGATAAAAACTGAATGCAATGATGTCCAAATAATGTAATCCCTATATTTCATTGAAAATTGAATAAAGACAACATATCAAATGTGCAAACTGAGAAATTGAATGGTTTTTGGAAAAATGCATGCCCCATTTGAATTTGATGCCAGCAATGTGTGTCAGAATGTTTGGGACAGGGGGCATGTTTATAATTGTAGTGCATCTCCTCTTCTTTTAACAATACTCTGTAAGGGTTTGGGAACTGAGGGGACCAACTGCTATAGTTTTTAAAGTGGATTTATTTCCCATTCTTGCTTGATATATTGGATTTCAGCTGCTCAACAGTTCATGGTCTCCATTGTTGTATTTTTCATTTCATAATGCGCAACATGTTTTCAGTGGATGACAGGTCTGGACTGCAGGCAGGCCAGTTTAGCACCTGGACTCATTTACAACGGAGCCATGCTGTTGTAATACGTGCAGAATGTGGTTTGGTATTGTCTTGCTGAACTAAGCAAGACCTTCCCTCACAACGACATTTTGTGGATGGCAGCATATTTTGCTCCAAAACCTGTATATATTGTTCAGCATTAATGGTGCCTTCACAGATATGACAGTTACCCATGCCATTTGCACTCATGCACCCCCATACTATTGTAGATGCTAACTTTTGGACTGTGCGCTGATAACAAGCCGGATGTTCCCTCTCCTCTTTAGCCTGGAGAAGGTGTCAATGAATCCCAAAGATTTTTAAGACACAAACACAGTTTTCCACTATGCCTTAGTCCATCTAAAATGAGCTCGGGCCCAGAGAAGACGGCGGCATTTCTGGATATTGTTTATATATGGTTTCTTCTTTGCATGGTAGATTTTTTACTTGCATTTGTGGATGCATCGATGTACTGTGTTCACAGAAAATGTTTTTTACAAGTGTTCCTGAGCTCTTTACCAACTGAGACCTGTTGCCTATTGACCTAATTAGTTGTGTGATATTCCACTAGCATTGCACATCTTTGCTAGCTTCATATTCAAAGTGGGCATATATTCAAGATAAAACTAAATGTCTCAGTTTCAAAATTTGATTTTGTCTTAGTACTACTTTCCATTGAATATAGGGCTTCAATGATTTGCATGTCATTATATTATGTTTTTATTTACATTTTATGCAACATTCCACAAATCTTGGAAACAAGGTTGTGGGAGAAAACACACTTGGAAAGATATGTTGGAAAAAAGCAGGGAAGGAGCTGCAAAGTGGAGGGAATTTGTGCTGAGGCAGATTTTAAGTGTTCTTCTCATTACTTAAACGACATTGTTCTGTTGCCCCCTGGGAGCACAGGGACGTGGAGGGCTGAAAGTTACACTGAACCATTCTCTCAGAAGTAAAGAGAGCATAGAGCATGCGTCTCAAAACCAATCAATGGCATCGTTGAGTGCTACTAATGGCTGACACTCATTGGAAAGTGAACGTGAATATGCGACTGCATGGTAAGGTCTGCTCGTCTAGAAAAACATGACTAATAATGGTATATTTCTAGGCTTCTCTTAATTTCTCTCTCTGTCTCTCCTATCAAGAAATCTTTATTCCCTTAAACATTTGTGTGTTTATTGTCCACTATTCATTTGTGATTCTTTGGTTTCCTTTGTGGGTTGATGTAAAAATATTTTTTCCAAGTCAATAAAACTCCTAAAATTGGAAAGTGTGAAAGACAGTGAAATAAACATGATACGTAGAAAGATACTTTTTAAAATCAAGAAAACACTGCAATAGGATAAGTACGTTGTAGTTTCCTGAAAGAACATAGAGCCTGCACTATTTGTTTTTAATAAAAATACTTGTGGAGCATATGGCTGTATGGGCTCTTTTAACTTTCATGTGATGCATGTTTTGGCCCTGCACCCGAATATAGATGTACATTTGATCTGTAATTTAAAAAAAAAATGTATGCCTTGATACAATAATATTATCTGAGACATTTTCCTGCTTTTTTAGATCTGCGATAATGTCGTGCCGAGGTAGACCTATTGCAGGGGCAGATTTTCACTATGTAGTAGTGCCGTAGTTTTTCCCATAGGTGGCAGTACTTTAACAGAATTGGCACGAGCCTACCCTGACACTATAGCCCCTTCATTGATAAGACTTCTCAGGTCAAAATTCTAGAACTGACCAAACTGTTTCTTATCATGTGTATCACAGGCTAATTGTACGTTAAAAGTACATATGATTTCATTAAAACAATTACTTGTTTCCTATGATTTGCGTTTAAATATAATTCACTATATTTCAATGAGCATATATCAAATACACTCAGATAAAAAGGTTCAAAAAGTGATGATGTTTAACTGTCCTTGTCGGGAACCCTACACAACATCATTTTTGGGGTTCCAGGTAGAACCTCTTTAGTTCCAGATAGAACCCTTTTTGGTTTCATGTAGGAAACGTTTGGTTCAGGACATTCAACTTAGGGTTTCTGCCTTGAAATACCTGATTAACTATTGTGAAACACATTCTCCAATAATTCATTGCTTATAAAAACGCTATCAGTGAAGCAGAACAATCGTGAAAGTATCATTGCAAAATGCTTTTACTGATGATATTTTATGGTGTTTAATGCAGGAACAAATAATACAGTTTGCATATTGTTTCATTGCCAATTTGAAGAAACTGAAGAAAATTAAAGGACTTATCATTACTGATAATGTGCGGTTTCTCTCTTGCTTTCTCTCTTTCTACTTATACCGTAGGCTGATTTTACTGCCGCAAATTATAGAGACAAACGCGTCCAAGCAGTTTTTTCGGAGACGCTGCACTGAAACAGTTAATAGATGCAACACGCAAATGAGACTGTGCTTCCGAAGTGTACAGGGGGCCGGGTTTAAACGATGTGGTGTTGAAACGGTACTGTACGCTGCTGGGGTTCGGTTAGTGCCACATCTTTCAATGCAAGTCCAGCTCAGACCTATGAGAAAGCGAGTGCATGTGTGTGAATTTTTGCGGCGAGGTTGCTACCCAAACCAGATAGCAAGATAGACTACGGCGGCTGTCATAGTAGAGGGCACCCTGTGAACAAAAATAATTCGCGATATCATAGGCATGCTCTTGTTAATGTCCATTTGAAAAAAACAATAGGCGGTTAAAAGAAGTTACGCGCGGTGAAATTTAATCGTAGATTAATTATTGTTGCGTAGCTAAAAGCCATACCTCGGCTTTTTTAGTATTTGTATGCTTTAAAGGAGGCTTTAGCATATTAGGTGGCCGAAATTTTCTAGGAATTATGAGTGAATAGGACTACTATAGGTCTAAATTGCTTCAGCATCATTGAGACTTTCTTGTGGTACTCAGAGCATTTTCCGTGGATGTAAGTAGAATACTCCATCACCCCAACGAAAGAAGACCGTCGGCTGTGTGACCAGAATAAAAATGTCATCAAGAGCTCACATTGAAACAGAAAGGTAAGTGAAATTGGTAGCCTATCATATTTCCTTTTTACAGACAAAATCAAAAGTAATTTTGTTTGAAATATCGTTGTAGAGGCTGATTTATATTAGACACATTTTTACCAATTATGTATCAATGCCTTGACACTTCTGAATCTCTGTGGCTTTTTGGTCGCAAGGACGTTTTTAATGTTCTTTATTACAATGGTATATATTGTGAAATTAAGCTATTAATATTTTTACATTGTATCACTATAGACCATAATGTCTGATTTTCATATATATCAGGTTGTATGAATTTCAGTGCTATCATTTTTAATGGTACCTACGACTTTTCGATCAAATTGGAGATAAACGTACGCATGGTGTTACGGTCATGGGTAAAATCACATATCTCCTTCGCTTGGTGTTGGGCTTAACAATCTACTCTATCACCTTACGGTCATCCTTTTGTCATAATGCAGCTGTCATGGGCTCATGAAACTAATTTGGTTAAGTTTGATATCCAGACAATCTTTTGCTATTCATTTTGCGGTATTTCTGCTATACATTTTTCTGCGGTAAATGAGACATCAATTTATTCAGTTTTCCAGCGGATTAGTTAGTTTCAACTGCCTATCATTCCTAAGTATTTCATGACTTCCAATAATCACCAGACCGATAACTATAGCCTAATGATTCTCTCGGCATCAGCTCTCCACGCTGACCTTGACTGTGAACCCGTTATTAGGGGTAAGCTAGAGCAGTGCTCCCCAGAGCGAATAGAACAATTTCCATTACAGTGGACATAGATTAGGCTTGATGTAGTGCCTATTTAAAGCCTTGTGCCTTATACAATCCAACATGTGAGAACAAATTGGATTATTTTACAGCATGTAACTTATTTCAGCCCTTTAGTGCATTGCCCAGGTCAAGGGACTGAATAAATTTACTCATCTACGTGGATTACTCTCTTATCCTTCCCTCTCGCTTCCTAATATTCCACAACGTTGGCTGTTGATTTATGATAAATGTTCTTGTAACAATGTGGTATAGGCCTATGCCGCAAAACAGATTAACAGCCACCGTTTCCCCAAAGCCTTGAAAGCAGCTAGTATCTGATGCATTGTTGCCAACTGGCTATAATTTAGAATTCCTCCTCAGCTCTAGACTGCTCATCTGTCGGAGCTCTGGAACAGCAGATGCACTTAAAAATTTCCAGCCACACTCATGGCGCATGCACACATTCACGTACACACACACACACACACACACACACACAGACACACACACACACACACACACACACACACAATACATACTTGTCCGTGCAAACGTTCATGACAGTGACTCTAAAGGAAAATAAATGTTGTCTTAAAATGAAAATTGCCTACATTTGCATGACAATAACTTGCATCTGCCCAAGACTGACGGAAAGCATATTATTCGTTGTCCCCATGCTATCAAACGTTGTTGCTTGGTTAAAGCTTGACCTACTCACATTGTTACTTTAATATCCTACTCAAAGCTGTACAGCAGTTTTGACCCAAGGAACAAACACAAGGGTGGAAATTGCAGCCTTGGATGAACAAACCACTTGACTCAGCCTGGTGTGTTTATAACATCCTGAATATCTTCACCTGGTAACCAATCCATAGAAAAAACACAGACTGTCATAATCTGGATCATTTTTTGCCTTGTCTGCATGTTTCAGGCAGTTAGTCCCAGACCCTAGGACCATATTGTTTTCAATATCTCAAGACACTCAATCAAACCGGATTCCCACATTCTGGTGAATACATGACATAAAATCTGCCTACACATGAAGTACAGTCAATTTCAATTCTGTTCTGCTCAGTGTAGCACTTTCAAGCAATCTGTTTGAAGAGAGGCTGGAAAAGCAGAGCTGCTGAGACTCACAGCATCAGGCACTCTTTAATCAATAGGAATAACTACACAATGCTCAGAGAAATCTTCTCCTTTGGAAAAATTCACAACAAACCGTCTGGCTGATCTGCCATCGCCCCGCTGAAACGACCCCTCTCCATCTCCCCATTCTCCATCCTCAGCGTGTGTTCCAGTAGTTTGATTGGATTTTATTCAGCTGGTCAGGACAGGAAGGATTTATGTGACTGAATTCTGATCTCAGTGTTATTGATTTGCTTATTGCAGTTTTGTACATGCCTGTTTTCTGTGGGGGTAACCGGCAGGTCTTGTGTGCTTAAGGATAGTTTGTTCACCTCTTTCAACTTTCAGAAGCTTTATTTTAGAGGGTAAATGATGCATCTCCGTGGACTCGCTGCTGGAGGGTATTTTAGTGAACAGACTGTCTCTACGGGTTTTCTGTTGGATTAGCTGGTGTGTTATTACAGACAGTACCAGTGTAGTCACAAGCTCCTGACCGCTGAGGCAGCTTCAGGTCTTTGGTGTAGGGTTGAATCTGGACTACAAGGCGAACCCTGGCTTCATTCCCAACTGACGTTGAGACTCTTCAGTGGGACGACACTACGGCTCAAGAGCGTCCCCTGTCGACTCTCTTTTAGACATCAGCGCCCATCAGGCAGTGGTTTGTGTCCAGGGCCAGACCTCATCAGAGCCTGCCCTAGATCTTCTCAACACCAATCAGCGGTCCGTGTGTTACTGCCCAACAGTACATATTTAGGTTTGTACTGACATACGTGCGTGCAGGATAGAGGTGCCTGAAGAAGAAGCCTACTGTGTGTTTTGGTGTATTGTGTGGGTGTTGCCAGCACGAACCCTACCTTCTCTGATGCGACCTTCTCCGCGAGGCTGGTCTGTCTCCCCCCGGGCACACTCACCCTACCCCGTGTAGCTTGACAGACTTTGACAAGTCACTATGCATGCGGGCGGAATCCTTGACCTACTTCCTAATGAGTGAACAGTGCAAGCGCATGCGGCGGCTCTGTATTCACCCCCCCAACGCACGCACGCGCATGCTGACGCGCACCCAGTGCCTTGCTAGCTGCTGAGTGTGTTCCGGTACTCACAGCTCCAGGTCTCCATATCGTCTCTGCTGGACTGTAGCTTAATGATGCTTTTTGTGTGCGGTTTGTCTCCCCTCACCGGGGTGTTTATCTGAACCTCCCTACTGACTAGCTGTCACAACAGAGATCTCTATCTCTCTGACCCACACACATTCTCCTCTCAGACATGCTAGGTATATGCCTGTGTATACCTGAGTGTGTGTGTTAGAGAGGCCGTCCATGTTTAGAGCGACGTGCGAGAGATTTGCTTCATCCGTGGCATTGATCATGTGGAGTGTAGCAAGTGAGGACATTTATTTGGAAAACGGTTGTGGCGTGGCGGTAACCAAGCACACCTCGTCATGCTGACACTGGTTAAAGACCGGCTCCTTGAACCTTGAGACCGGCAGACTTACCCAACTCTGGCTCTGGCTGTTTACAACGCGATTTCATTATCTGTCTGCTATGCAGTTCCTATAAGCGTTGTGTTCATCAGCACCTCATTTAAAGATAGCTCAGCTTCTGTTGGCCCTAATTATTCCATGAGGAGTCGGCAGTCAGCCGCGGTAGCCAGATGTGTTGCGTCAATGTGAGGAACGCCGCAGCTTCCCGAGTCCGAAAACGGACCACATACATCTCATTCCAAAGACGCTCGCTGCGTTCCCGGGTGCTGTATCGGGTCACATGTGTAGACTCCACTTACGGGCATTAGGCAATGGAAAGGCCCGTTACTAAACAATCCGAATTCAAATGTACCTCTTTGCCTGACAAGACCTTGCTGTGTGATGCTGATGATGTCACCGTGAACGTTTTAGTCAGTCTGTGGTTTTCGCGGTGTTGAGTGGTTGCGCATGTTGCCTGCAGTGACTTTGTGAACCGCTGAGACCGGTTTGGATTGATGGCCACAGGCCTGTACAGTGGTAAATAGTGGCTGGAGTCGGTATGAGCAACACGTAGCGCAGGCGGCGGAAATCAATGGTCCTGCTCTGCATTACATTTTCCAATACATTCACAGAAACTGAGTTGGACTCCACGACAGATGTTGAACAGGAGGCTCCAACCAGTCTCTCTCCTCTCCCTCTCTCTCTTCAAATGGCAAAGTCAACTAGGGAGCTACTGTTAATTCCCTTCCTCTGTCTTTCAGTGTCCCTTACCTGTACTCACAAAGACTCGTTGCTGACTTGAATCAGTTTGGCTTTCTAAAGAGGGGAGCACATCGTCCTGGATCAGTACTATTTTTTAATATGGACCCAGAACTCATTGAATCCTCAGCCTATTAACGGCAGTGAGGCTAAGGCTCTCTCAGTCTCAAAGGCTTGCCGGCTTGCTGAAACAAAGCCTTTTGTCCAGCTGCTGAATCCAACAGATGGAGACATGGACAGTAAATGAAAGTAGTGGAGAAAAAGAAAATAAAGGGAATTTAGTGAAGCATGGTAGCGTGGAGCGTTGGCATTCAGGCCAGTCCTTTGGGAAGCGTAACGCCCTCACAAAGCAACATTGGCGCAACATTGGCGAAATCTTCCCCAGTCGACGCAGTGCAACTGTGACTCAGAGCCCCCAGTGTGTGAGGTCCAGGTCCATGCAGTCAATCCAAACCCAGGAGCCCGGCTCTCGCTCCAGGGCCAAACTACCTTTATTAAGATGTTAATGGAATTGCCTTCATTTCCATGGGACAGGATGTTCCGTCCAAGCCATTCTTTAGTGCCTCAATCTGCCCGCCACACTCACCAGATTGGTCACCGTCTTTCCGTCCCTCGTCACAGAACAGTCTCTTTAAGCATTCACCGCTGTCTCTGCATGTCTCTGCCCAGACCCACTCTCACTGTTTATCCCTCCTGTCACAAGCCATACTATATTTTACCTGCTGTAACAGAATTACCCCGCGGCCGCAGATAAGAACAGCAATCATGGCAACAGGACCTCCAGAATAACAAGTCCGCCTGTATGTTTGTTAGTGAACTTCACTTGGGCTGTAAGTCACAGGCAGCCTGTCAATCTGTCAAGCCGAGCACCACCTCATAACCTGGGAGGCTTGTTTGTGGATTATTCAAGAATGGGCTTCAGTTGTTATCTGGGTGGTTTGTACTTCCAGAAGCAAACGTCCGGGCCTTCCCTCTTCCTCATGCTCTGGCTTTTTGTCACGCTGAGACTGTTCCCAAGGCGTCACGTCAGCCTAATCAAAGGGTGAAAAGAAGGGGAGACGGACCTTGGGGCTCGAGCTTTACATTGAAATGCTTTGACTTTTTCAGTTTTCATGAATGCGCCGAATGCATTGTCTCGGCGTTTCCCTGTTCCGTCCTGATTGAGTCGAAGTCGGTGTTGGCCTAGAAGCATCAATAATCAATTAGCCTGTGTCATGGGAGGATGTGCTGTTTTGTTCAGCGTGGAAGTTGACAATAAGTGAGCGACAAAAGGGAGAGAGCGTGTGAGAGGCAGGTCGGAGGGAGGGTTCGTGCACTGACGCCAAGGGGCAGCTGTCAGTAGCAGACAGAAGACAGTGCCCGTATCCCAAATGCCACCCTATTCCCCAGGTATGGCACTTCTTCACACAAGTCTCTGGGAGAAATAGGGAAGAGGGTGTCATTTGGGACGTGTCCAGTGTGTCGGGGGTATGGAAAAAGAAGAGGGCACAGGGGTGGGCAGTGGGCAGAGAGGGCAAACAATGCCCATGTGCCACATGCTGACGGACTCAGCAACGCCCCCTGGTGATGTGGATGGACGCCCTGCCTGGCCCTGCCACCATCACCATGGTTACCACACACATTAGGGAAAACGACCGGCGTTGGTCTGGCTTGTCTAGTCTCATGTGCTGTGAGAAAGGAGTTCCAGGCCAACGGCACCTTTGTCTCTACTCTCCACTGCTCTGACTGCTGTCCAATTACAAGTAGACCATTTACAACCTGAAAAAGTAGTGTATGACTGCTCCATTAGCTCTTTTTCATCCATTTCGTAAAGTTATGTGTAATTTGCTGTGGCACACAACATCAAGTTAAGCTTAATGTTTCTTCACTTGGAAATATAGCTTGCCGTTTCGACAAGAGGAGGCCAAGGTAGGCAATTAGGGAAAATTTTTTGAAGGAGTGGATGGTCAGGGGGCTGGAAGATAATTATAATAATTATAAAATGTAATTTGTACACTGCAAATGGATCACAGCTAAGCCCCAAAAGAGACTGTCTTTGAAAATAACATACATTTCTTACTGGGATTGCACTGACGGAATGCGTCGTTTAAACAAAAGAAATACTGTAGACATATATAGATATAGATAGTGTATACTGTATATAGATATGTGTGTTTGTGAGAGTGAAATCACCTGTTGCTTGCCTGTAGTTAATGTCTTTACATTAGTTCCGTTTTCCATAAGCTGTCCTGATTTCACCCGCCTCCAATGATTTGCCCTATCTTTTATTTTGTTACTAAATTCTGGAGAATGAGAATTCCCTGGTGAGCTGCCCTTGCCTGGTCCTTTTGTGCTGGAAGGCCGGAGTTCTGTGACATGTAGCCACCTGCATCCAAGCTGTGTGTCGGTTTGATTTGTTACAATTCTGAAGTCAGCAGTGTTCTTATCTCTGTGGATAGCTCCATCCCCACTACCTCTGAACACATCCGCTGCCTTCAGCAGAGCAGACCAGAGATAACACTCCCAAACTAATTCCTGGGATGAGATAGCAAGAAGAATACCTCAAACCAAAAGTCTCTCTTCCCACCCCCAAAAAAGGCTCCCTCTCCTCTCACTTCCAGATAAACACTTTCTTTCCACTGTGCCGACCAAGACAAATCCAAGCATAGCAATGATGAAAGACCTAGAAACTCTGACTTCAAACTGAAAAATCGTCCTATCTGGCTATCCGGCTCTATGTAAGGTTAGGTTTGTGTGAAAGTCCCCTTCAGGCAAACAGTCACAGGCCTGGCAAGTTGCTGGCTTGCCAGGACGATTGGCCACGCTCCTTTAAAAACATGGAGGGTCCATTCTTGGGCCTTCAACACCGGGGCGTGCATCAACAATCTGAAACGGAAAGGTGGTACCTTGCAGTCAGACAGCGGAAGTGTTTTTTAAGAGCTTGAAGAAGGCTTGTCCCCCACATTTCAGGAAGAAATCTTCTGTTTAGTTGATCTGAGATGACTAGCCACTGACAGTATGTGATATATAAATTCATGACTCTGACCTCCATTCTGAGGACAATAAAACCCTGAGTTGGTTGATGGCCTTTTTTTAAAGAGGCATCTTGTCACGTTATACTTATAGTCGGTTGTGGTGTGTGGGAATATGGCATGCTTCACTTATGAGGAAGTATAGTATAGCTAAATATGTTCTCGGTAAAGATTAGATTTGTTTGGTTGATTTTACACTGCTAGGCTTTGGAATTCACTCCCTGCTGTGGGAACCCGGTTGGGCATTGAAGGGTGAACAATCAACAATGAACATCGTTTTTTCCTCCATTCTTGTCAGCCGTCTCATCAAATGATGTCTTGGAAATAACCATTGGGATTTGGGTAATTAACTAAACAAATGACACTATCGTATTTAAAACCCTGCAATTTGTTTGCATCTTGCCAAGCATTACAATTCATCAAGATCAATCCATTAGAAATGTTTTTTTTTTTTTTTACCCCACCCCTGATTTTCCCTTATTTTTTAGACTGTCTGTAGGAGACATACAACAGAATTAGCATTCTAGAATATTACCATGGAAATGATTGCATCACAATACCCAACAATCATTGTGAGTATAGCAATGGGTGTACAAGTCAAATTGTCAGTGTGAAAGGTTCCAAGCCACTCTGTTCCTATGGCAAGAGCTCTATGAAGCTGCAGCTACACTGCCACAAATGCTATCCTGCCATTGTCATAACCAACGAAACATGAGACATGACAGACGCATCGCCGCGCAGGCATTCTGCATGTTCCAGGCTCCAAAAGAGACACAATTATTACAAACATAAACGCCTCTTAAATTGCAACCGCCGTGCAAAATAAATAATCTAATGAATGGTGACATCATGTATAATTCATTGATGAACAGCAATGTGGGTCAAGCAACAGTGTCTTTTTCCCCCTTCTGTAGCGTTTAAGAGTATGACGGGGAGAATTATTGCATCTAAGACAATTACCCTGTGTGGTGTGTGGAGCGTAGCGCTGACAGCGCTGTCATGGGCGCTGAGGACAGGAGATCCTGTGTGTTGTCCATGAAGACGTTGATGAAATATGACTGCTCTGAAGAAGCGCTGCCTGCCTGGAGGGAGAAGACACGAGGGAGGAAGACGAGAGGGGAGTGGAGGGGGGGGAGGATGGGAAGGATGTGGGACAGGCAGGTTTGTACTTGAAAGCAGTGGATGAATACTCTATCTGCCTGCTGTTGTCTTAATCTGCAACATTTTGAGATTTGGGCCTAATGCCATTTTAAGCCTGACACACACCAAAGGTGAAGAGATGGGATCTGCGAGGTGGGTTTGGCATGGGCATGTATTTATCTCTGAGTTGGAGTGCTGATCCAGGATCAGTTTAGCCTTAAGATAATAATGAATTGCCAGTGGGGGACCTGATCCTAAATATGCAGTCGTTCTGTGAGACATATGCTGGGACCGCCATTGACATTTTCCAGGACAGCATTATACCCAGGTAGTTATTCTTCATGCTCTGGTTTTAATTCACGACTGAAGAGAGACCAAGTGGTGCTGCTGTTCTGGAATGGGGAAAAAATCTAATTACTGAAAGCTATGGAAATCTTGTAAGAACATCTGTTTAAAACTTGCCCTGCATGCTGACCAAATACTGGTTGCACTCCTCTATGAGAAGACTATTTTTTCATTTGGTTACAGAGGGAACATTGTGTTCAACTTAACAGAGGTGAATAGGTTAGATTTATTTGCATTTGATTACAGAACTTGTCTATGTTAGAGAGCTTTTTAGGTCCTGAAATATTTATCATATTTTATTTTAATTGTTTTATTTGAATTGTTCATGCGTTGCTATAGTTCCATCTATCATTGAAGAGGAGTTTGTTAACTTATAAGCAAAATATGCTTGACAGTGTCATTGTTGATCAAGAGAATTAAGCATTCATTCCCTCTGTTCTTTTATGTACACAATTCTGCTCTGTCTTTTCAAAGCTGACAATTAACAGCTTACAATTTCTGCCTCCTCCTCTTTCTCCTCCTCTATCTTCCCCTCCCCCCTCCTGCTTTCTTCCTCTGTTCTCTCTCTGGTTTGTTTGGGAGGGAGGAGGGAGAACTAGCGAGACTGGGTTTAGTGGAAGCCTGCCAGTGGAAGCAGACATGTCTGTGTGGCTGGAAGCTTCTGGAAGATGTCCGCAGGTATTCACCTGTTAAGGAAGAGACACTGTATATGTTCCTCTCTGTTACACAGAGACTCTGGTAATGGAACAGTTAAAGGGGAGGGGCCGTCAGTTGGCCAGTGTGTCAGTCATAGTGTGAATAGCTTGAGCACACATACACACACCTATTTCCTAACCAGACTGCAAACTGCTCTCCTTTCAGTCCAGTGGCAGCCTGTCAGCCCGTCCCCTCAGCCACTGAAGGGACTGATAAAGGATACAGTGCCTTTGTTTGTCGGCTCCATCACCATGGGTTACTGTATCTGCTGTCTGCTCTGTCTGTATAAAGGACTGGTGGATTGAATGGATCCAGTAGTGAAATATTCTAAATGGAGTCTGGCCTCAGCGCCTGAGGTGAAGTTTATATGAAGCACTGCGTCAAGGTAAATAGATCCCGCCCCTCTCTCTTTACGTTGCTGTTGCACTATCAGCCGTTAACTGCTCTCAACCCAGGGACAGGACAGAGAGACGGGATTGGCTTGAACTGTGTCGTCTCAATCCTGCGCTTTGGTCTCCAATGTAATGTTCCCTTCTGCATTGCAATGAGGTATTTAGACAAGGCTGTGAGGGTGTTAGTAAGCTGGTGTGGCTGATTCATCGCTCCCCATCTAACCTTCAGCAGCTTCCAAATGGACAGTGACAGACAGCCAGACCACAGGTTAAGTCAGAGGTTCCCAAACGTTTTTCTTTGGCATTGAAGCCCACTATAATCCTTGAGAAAGGAGGGATATAAAATGTTCCTTAAGACTTAGTTGTTTAAGTTCACGCTGAACGTTTTCTCATCACTAATAAAATATTATTTGTGTATAACGGAACATATATTTATAAAAATACATATCTTATATTTGTTAAATACACTATATATATATATATATATATATATATATATATATATATATATATATATATATATATACAGCCAGGGTAAAAAATTAAGAGACCACTGCACCTTTTTCTTTCCATTCCAAAAAAGTCGAAAAGGAAGGCTGATTAAGGGACTGAAGGGTTCAAATTAAGTGACCACTGCATATTAAAGGCTTTTGTTCCTCTCTCAACTTTTTTGGAAAGGAACGAAAAAGGTGCAGTGGTCTCCTAATTTTTTTAACTGTCTATATACATCTATAACTGTCTAAACTGAACGGTTATTCAGTATTCCAAATATGGACCAATTGCATCGGCATAGTGACAGTGGTTGCAAGTCAAAGCTGATTGACAGGGTTAGAACTTAACGTTAGGACTTAACAGGAGAAGGGCCACTGTTTGACTAGAACAGCTGCAGTCCTCCTTGGAATGCTGTCACACAAGTCCTGAAATGTGTGTAGTGGGATATTGCACCATTCAAGAAGAAAAGCCCCCAGTTCTTTGAGGGATGAAGGAGATGGGAATCTACTTTGCACTCTGCACTCCAGAACCTCCCATGAAGGTTCAATGATGTTCAGATCTGGTGATTGGGGGGACCGTAGAAAGCTTTGACGTCATGCTGGTGGTTCTAAAACCCCTCTTGAATGTGTTTGCCTGTGTATATGGGGGCATCGTCATCCTGGAATATTGAAGCATCCTGAAGGAACAGTGTTTGTACCGTGGTGTACACCTGGTCCTGTATGATGGCCTTATATTCCTTGGCTGTTGTACAACCATGCAGAGCAATCAGTGCAGAGCAATGCAGAGCAATGACTACCATGAGATGGATCCCCCACCATGTTTAACAGTAGGTATCAGACATTGTGGGCTGACAGCATCCTTTGGATTTCTCTAAATGTAAACACGTTCATATGTAGGAAATATGGTGAACGATGACTCATCAGACCATATTATTTATTTCCATTGCTTAGGCGTCCAGGTTTGGATCTCCTTACACATAGTTATGCACCTTTATGCACTGGCCTTGGATACAAGCGGTTTCTGAAAGGCAGCCCAGCCATGAATGCCTGGTTTGTGAAGCTCACGACGTACAGCTTTTGTTGAGACTGGATCATAGGTGCTGATTCAGTTCTGTGGTAATTTTTTTAGGGTTTCTTTTTGGGCATTGAGCAACTCTCCTTATTAAGTCCATGCTATTAATAAGTTGTTACGGGTTTCCATCATTTTGTCCACCCCCTGTAAATATGAGCCTCTGAGTTGGATTTCTTTTAGCTTCCATATTGAAACACAGCATCCTCCATGTAGCCTCAACAGAAGCCATTTCACTGGCATGTGTAGTGTGTGAGTGACATGCTCAGGGCTTTCTGCTCTGTCTTTCCGTGGGTGTTAGGAAGATAGCTGCCATTCATGAGTCAGTCTGATGAGACAACGATCTGTCAAATGGTTCAGTGCAATTTTAGATTCAGTAGTAGATCCATTGTAGCCACAGCAGAGGCGCTGGAGTGAGAAGCACTGGGGTGTGAGAGCAGGAGACAGAGGGAGAGAGACCGAGTCAAATTCTGGTTGAAGGTCATGAAATACTGGGTGCATACGTCTGATGTTCTTCACCCATTGTGACTAAGAGGTCTGTCAGTGACTGAAAGGCTTTCATCTGGGACTATGAAGGAGCCAGTAGACTGCCACTATCCAGCAGGACCTGTCTAACATCTAGGACCAAGCCTGCCAAGACACGAGGTCGGGAACAGAGAAGTGCTGTGTTGGCTAAATGAACTGGGCGATGACAGACAGCATCCTCAGCCTATGGAAAAGCATGGCTGGCAGGAAACCGCTCAGTAGGACCGCGGCAGGGCTGAGATAGGCCTGGGACGCCGGATTGTTCCCGCTGACATTGAGTCAAACAGGAACAGGAAGTGAACTTGGGAAGCTGTATCCGGATGTAGGTTGGGAGCGGGGTCTTTGGTAATAGCTTGTCTAGGAAGTGGACGTATGATGCGTTACTCGTCGTGCGTGACCGTTCTCACCGCCGGCTTACACATGGCGTAGCAGAGCAGGAGTTAGGCAGGGGAGGTACCTTGTGGGTAAAACATACCTGGCAAACTTTTATCTGACTGGGCCCTGGCTGATCCACCCTGGGCCCTGGCTGATCATGTTTGTATAATGAAATGGGAGTTAGGATTGACTACCATTTCTGCCGGGTAAGAAAACAGCCGATATGAATGGCTCTTCTATTTCCTGTTTTTGTAGGTTTCTGCTGGGTTCGTGTGATTCTGTGATATGCCTGCCCGCTGGAGAGTCTTTGTATGGCAGCAGGGAAGGCACCAGTGTTTAGTTTGGCCAGGACTACTCTGCTGTAATTGCCAATACCAACCACAAGTCCCCTCCTGCCCCCACTGGA
The DNA here is from genome assembly GCA_016801105.1 of Esox niger. NCBI lineage: Eukaryota > Metazoa > Chordata > Actinopteri > Esociformes > Esocidae > Esox > Esox niger. The sequence goes on from JACXGJ010010402.1 coordinate 18,593, forward strand.
GGATGTTGCTACAGTCACTGTAGGGAGTGCAGGGGCTTGTTGTGTAGCTAGTAACTCAGTATAAACTGGCTGCCATGCAGTATTTGTGCTTACACCAGGCTTATAGTCCCATGGTTCGAATGGTCATCGAATCGACTGTATGGCAACATACTGTCTAAGGACACTGTCTGAAGTTTCAGTTAGATAAATCAGTTGGACGTACAGGACCTGGTAGCTGCGCCCATTCAATTGATCAAAAAACTAAAATGTACAACAAAGTCTGTTTTTCACCTTCTGACATGTCATGTTAACCAACGCAAAGTAACCAAACAATGTATTTTCAATAGTTACCTGTAGCATTATACATTTAAATTTGTCTACGGTATCGTTTTAGTTGAAACTTAATGCTCATTTACTGCACTGCTTTATAATTTCAAAACACTGAATTTCTTTGTAGCACAGATAAAACAAGCCAAAACGACTATCCTTGAATGCACACCCAAGACAAGATAATAACACGTCACGTTGTATCAGCAACCGTTCAGCCAGTTGTCATGACGAATTGCATAAAATCCTCAATATGAAAGTGTTTCTCTAACATCATAATTGTATTCCCATGCGTAACTAATCAAACTCTGTGCAAGCAAACATCAATGTGTGCATTATAATATTCAAATGAATCATAACAATACAATCCTGTGTTAATATCAGTAATGTAGTGGTAAGAAAGATGGGTTGTAGGTCAAACATACATTTCAGGCGGTCGTTGAGGTTAGACCAACAATTATTGTTGGAATAAAAAAGCAGTTTTTCACTGTGTCATTAGCTTTCCCTGTCCATTTTTAAGGTAGCCTTCTAAATAACATAAGCCATGGGAACATGTTAATATGTTAATAATTATTTGTATGTATTTACTAGATTATTATTCTGTATATTTTTTTTTGACCAAGCCACATCCAAAAAAGATGGTCTGGCCCCTCTGGCATTTGCCAGAATTGCCAGATGTCCCATCTGCCCGTCTGTGTGTTTGTGTGTGTGTGTGTGTGTGCGCATTTGTGTACTGTGTGCCTTGCGTGGCAGTGTTTACGCCACATTGCTCTGTGTTGAATTCCTCCGTTTCTCCCTTCTACACATTTCTCCCTTTCAGAAGTCTCCCTCCCAACTGAAACAGATGCTAATTTTAATCATCTCAGCAACACAGATTTCTCTTTGATCACTCTTAATGCCCGGAGAGTGTCTGCTGCTGCCGCTTTCAGACTGAGGGAAGACACGGGGCTTGTGACAGAATGTGTTCTGGCCACTGTGGTCTCGGCATGTGTAGAGGGAGTTCTCCCCCTGGAGTGGACTGGAAGGCCCCCGACTGGGACTCTAGCTGGGCCTGCGGTCACCCACCAGACAGAGGGAGGTCCTAAAGCCAGCCTCTCCTTCCTTGGCACTGGCAGAACAGCCCTGAGCCATGCACCGCTACTGCTGCTTTGACTCCACAGCCTCTGTTCCCTACCAGGAATTACTATGCCATTCACATGTTGAGCTGGATTTAACACAGCCCTGCTCTGAATTTCAATTTCCCTCTTCCCCCTGAAGACTCACTCACATGCTTATTCTCCATTACGCGATGACATCATTTAATTATACCACCTCCCACCAGTAGGGGAATACAGACAGATTGAGTATGGGAGGGAAACTGATGGATGTTTCTAAGGAAGTAAATGATCTGCCTTTTAGGAAAGGCTTTTCACCCGTAAGGAAGGGGAAATTGGTTGTTCATGTTGCACATTCAATCTTCAGAACCATTGGTGCCACATAAAGACAGGGGCTTCTAGAAGCCTTCCTCTAACCCATACTGTTGGGTTGACTGACTGGCTTAGTCTCATGAGAGAGAGAGTGAGTGAGACCGTGAGATGGCCGTCGCCCTGGAACCGTTGCACAGGGGTCAGAAATAAAGGCAAGGAAGGATGATGTACGGAGGATGATGAAGATAAAAACAGAGGAGGAAGAACAGGAGAACACAACAGGGTATGCTAACTGCATGCAGTGTACAACAGCGTCTGAAATGGGACTCCAATAGGTCTTCACACTGGACCAGTTGGGTCCCTGTGCTCCCACCAGGGTCCTGTCACCGTGTCCCACTGTTTGTGTTCCATCCCAGCGGGTGTGACAACATCCAGAGCCCTCTGCTCTCCTTCCCATGCAAGGTGAATAACGGAGCCCAGACTCGACCACTGTTTCAATGACACCAAGTCTTTCATCACTGGGCTCTTGTAGGTCACAGTGACATGTAACTTGTAAACCCCCACCACCCCCCGCAGGTGGACCTTTGCTCTCGCCCCCACCACCCCCATGTCGACATCACACGTGATCTACTGAATGTGTTCTGAGTTACGCTGTCCATGTGGGCATTGCCCGGCCCCGCGCTTCAGGTCACCATATTGCAAAGCTAGCAGGCTAATCCTATGTTATGGAGATTATGCTTGGATTTTTCTCTTCACAGTGTGACTGTAATTGCAATTATTATTATCTTAATGTGATTATTGTCGTTAGTGCATGGCCGTGTAAGAGTGACGTGGAGAGGTGTGTTCCACCCGTTCAACCTGTGGGCTGTTGACACTGTGAAAGCTGAAGTCATGCGTTTGGCTTTTAGCCCAGCTACACCCATTCTTGTCCAGTCCTGCCCTGTTAGCAGCAAAAAGGCATGATCTTCTGTTCATAGGTCAGTCGGGTGAACCTTCACTGACCGCAATAGCCTTGCTATGCTCCTTTACTCAGGCTAAATGCAGACGCCAGTCCCTGTTCTCTTAAAATATTTATGGTTCAACCTGCTGAAAGCTCTTTTCAAATAGCAACTCTCTCTAATACTTTTTTACTGCAAGCAGCTGTATTTCTTGGAGTATATTCTAGTGTTCAAGTGTGCAGGAAATACCAACCTTTTTTTACAGAAATTCCTATCATGGATTCTATGCAACCATCATTCCAGATGATCCACTTGGCAAGGATGTCGACTTGGCATTTATTTCCTGTGACTGAGCTAAGCTGAGCTAGATAACCTACTGCCTCGATTGACCTACATTTGCCCAAGTCCCACATTAAACTAAACTCACTAATTTCCTTCATTTATTTGTTTCCCAGTCAATATCTCTATGTATGAATGAATCCCCCTCTACCCATCCAGCTCTGACCCAGACCCAGCTCCTAGATCCTCTGGAGGGCAAGAAAGGGTGTGTGTGTCTTTGTGTGTGTGTGTGTAAGTGTGTGTGTGTGTGTGTCTGTGTGTTTGTTTTATTGTCCTTTTTATTTACTTTCCAAAAATGTTGAAAAGGCAAGTTTTTAGTGAGGAACAGAAACATTCAGTTTGCAGTGGTCTCTTAATTTGAACCCTTCTGTTCCTAACTCAGAAAATTCCTTTTTGACTTTTTTGGAAATGATAAAAAAAATTGCAAAATGCCCAAATATGTATATATGTA
>JACXGJ010010403.1:0-22028 GCA_016801105.1 Esox niger
CCCCATTATATCTACGGCTAAAGTTAGCTGAAGTTTGTAATGGCTATTTAAAATGTAATTCATCCAAGCCATGAATTTAATTTTTTTCATTGTCCATAGACTAATTTACCACTGAAAACCCAGGTGGTAAAATAGAATTCACCTTTCAATCAACAATTCATTCAAACATATTTTACTAAAAACACCACGTTTTCCATATTGCACTTTTAATAATAATCAATCATGTGTATGCACAAATCTGTGCATCAATTTGTCATTGTAAATGTATGCAAACCAAGTAGTAGAACACGAGAGCGGCTCGCGAAATAAAGACTGGCAAATTTGGGGAAATATTTTAAATGTGTGAATGTAGTTGTGAGAATATTTTAGACAATTATTTATCCTTCTTGAATGAATGCGATGTTCTTATAATATGACCACATTTGGTTATTTCCTATGATATCAATCCATGATGTTGCTTCAATTTCTCTGATGGAAGATTTGCCACACTGTGCTTTGTAGAGAGATTATTTTGTTTTTTCAGAAACCTTCCACACACCAACCCACAACAGGTCGGTGTCTGTTGCGGTTTATAAACATTTGTTAATAAAGATGATATGCTGTTCTTATGTCCCCTATCCCCGCAAAAACCTAGTGACTGAGAAGGCCATTGGCGCCTCTGACCCTCTCCAACTAGTCTCGAGAAGCTATGCATGCAAATTCTCTTGCGTATTGTGTGCCAGAATGCAAGTCAGATTTTGCTCAATGTGAGCGATTTGCATGACTTCAGCACTTGGTAGGACACTAGTGCCTATAAAATAACAACAAACTAGATACCATTTTAAGTTATCATTATTTCTATTTTTTATAGTAGCTTATGCTAAGCATTATTGTCATCTGCAGTAGTCACAACGCCACCGAAACACAGTTTAGTAGCAGAATCAACAAACATGCTGGGCATAAGAGATCTCTCCTTATTAATGTTTGTAGAAAATCACATCTATTTCTAATATTCAAGTTGCCTAGTTTATGAATTTGGTCCATGATTCAAGTTTGGGAATCATTTAATAAGACAGGTAATTTTTTCTAACATATCTATTGAAAGTGGCAAACCATCCACCAGGAGAGCTATTATACAGCCAATCCCCACTAACTGCACTATAGTCTCACTATCAATTAGAAGACAAAACCTTGAAAAGCTTAGATGCGATTCAGGGTTGGATCTCATGGCAGAACACCAAGCAGCTCTTCAGATAGAGGGCTGATGGATGTTTGATATAGTAGCTTAACAGTTGTTATTTTACTTGGAGCCTTGATCAAGAGGACAATGTTAGGAGATGGTAAAAGTATGGGATTAGGGTCCAGATCAGTTTGTTACTGCAAATGTATTGTAGTTACTATTCAATATTGATAATTGAGCCCACCAGGGCTTTATGTATTACTTTTGGTTATATTTACACTTCGTAGAACAGGAAAGTAGGAAAACAATTGCTGATTGGACAGTGGGTTCAAATTGAACACATGCTGCAGAAGTACATGAGTACTGCAATATTTATGACATTCATAACACACTGGGTAGAAGACAATAGTGTCTCACTTTAGTTTACCAATGTAATTTCTTATTATTTCAGAACCACTGTATGCCATGGGTCCTATTTAATTAGTGTATCTGTGAAAAATGCATACATATCTGGAAAAATAGACCACTGCATGTTTTAAGTAAGGAAAAGAAGGGTTCCTGTTAAGAGACAAATTGACCGCTTCTGTTCCTCACTCAAAACATTCCTTTTGAACTTATTTGGAAAGGACAGAAAGGTGCAGTGCTCAAAAATGTTTCCAGAGCTGTATATCAATACTTATAAACATATACTACATGTATACAAAAAGATATCTTCAAGTTCAAATAACAAAACATTTAGAAAGGTTTTGTTTAACCCAGGGGTGGCACAAATGTTTCTGTTCAAATGTTACATCAGGATTTTGAAATTCATGTTTAAAGAGTGGACTGGAGTGTTGATTTTACCCTGGATTGGACTGGATTGCATAGGCCTGTGGACCACATCTGGCCCCCGGGCCTTAGGTTGTTGACTCTTACCTTATAACCACGTATTTGCACAATAAGAATTCTTGAGCTTCCCAGGCTTACTTTAAAATAGACACGTTGCATTTCAAGCTTCACAGCTGCTATTGGTTCTCTGATGAACTCTGGGTGACAATGCCAGTACCATCTTTGAGTATTGCTACTTTCTCATTAGTCCTAGCATTTATCCATTTGGTATCCATTTCAAAACCAATCAAAGCAATCCTGTTCTAAGCAATAATACACAGAGGAAATTGAATGTCCATGTCATACATTCAGAAAAACATTGGGTACCGTGTTCCTGTATCTGTAAACTGTTAACTTCTTAGAGCGGGACTGTGGTTGGCTATTTCCTTATTACCATCCTTCGTCAATGCAGAGAAGACCTAATGGAAAGACGTAAATGTACAATTAAAGCAGCTGGTAGTTCTATACAAGTCCAGTGGAAAACACTTGATAGAAACACAACAAACATTTTTCAGTTTCTGCAAAACAAACGTGAAACTAGAAAAGTACATTTCCCACAGAAAATGTGCTGGTTGCCTTGTCTTGACGTATACATAGTTGGTGACAGATTACTGTAGTGGTAGTGACTACAGTAGGAAAGAAATGAAAAATTATAAGGTAACCTGATCACTGCTTTACTTGGTGGATCTAGCTTGAACCGATGATGGTAGACATACTGATGTGACCAATTAATGGGCTTGCTGCAATTATCTACCGTGCCCACTTTTCAGGAGTCAACTGCTTAAATTCCTCTATGTTTGAGCGGTGATATGGTCAATCCAGAGGTCTAGCTTTTTTTATGTGTTGGGGTTAACCAACAACAGAGACATACAGTTGTGACATCAGTTTAAACATTGTAATGCTTCCAGTAAGCTTTTTCGTTTTTAATAATTTATATAATTGTTGGTAAACAAAGGAATTCACTACTGCAGGAAGAGAAACCAGAAAGCCTGCTTGAACTTCTCAGAAACTCACAAACATGGGTGCTGAAGATTAAATCAAGAAAAAATGGGTCCAACTGACCTGGCCCCACTTGCGGTTGTTGTTGATCATGTGTCTGGCAGAGATACAGCTGAACAGGCTGTCAGGCGCCATGCCATCTGGCAGACGGGTGAGGAACTGGGCAATGTGGATAAAGTCCATCTGCAGTAAGACATCCTGGTACAGGCGCAGGATGCCCAGGGCTGTTCGGAACAGAAACTCCTCCCCGTCCCGACAGAACACATCCCACACACGACAAGCCACGTCCAATGGTAACGACTTACTGTACAGGGTGAAGATCCTGCGGGGTTGTGACAAGAAACACAGTGACATCATTTATTGCTTATCGAGATCAGCTTTAAGGCATGTAAACAGAATCACAAAAGATGATCACTTTGACAATGGAACAATTTATTTCAATACAAAATATAAGGATACAATACCTTTTGTATCACAGGTACGGCACTCACCAGTCTATGAGATAGAGATCTGGAGTAAGGTTGTTGATCTGAAAGTGACTGAACAGCCGAGGGAGGTTTTCTTCAAAGAACACCTCAAAAGCAGCAAAGTATTTCAACATCTGAAAAGGGGAAAAGGTTTCAAACTTGGGTATAACATGTGCATGTGTGTGGGTGTTTGTGTGTCTTAGTACCAACTCATGGTCCACTCTGAAGAAGGCCATCTGACAGGGCTTGTTGAGCAGATTAGCGAAGGCAATGAAAGCATCAGCTTCCTCTAAATTTAAGATAAGAACTGCAGCGATGAAGGACATTCCCTGGACCTGGAGAACAGAGAACATGAGTCCATTTTTTTCTCCAAAATCAACATTTCATTTGGGACAAGGAAATTAATTTACATTTTGGGAGAAATGTGTAAATGAAATAATTATATTCAACAAGGATTGAGAGAAAAAACACCATGTCTATGCAATTTAATATGACTTATAATTAATTTCATTTTCAGTGACATTGTTCTCCTTAAAAATACGTATGAACAATTTCACAAAGCAAACTTGAGATGGCGTGTGCCTACCTCAACAGCAGTGTATGACAATATGACATAATAATGACATAATAGGGCGTGGCATTGTATCAGACTTGTCTCTGGCCTTTGAAAGGATTTCTGGGACTATGGATCCAAAAGTTTCCATGCATGAATGTTGTTTATCATCTATATGCTCTTTGGTTAGCTTGCAGTCCCCCTTCAGCTTGGTTACACATTTGTTGCTGAACTGGCCCAGTCTCTCTCCTTTGACTATGCAGATTTTGATTGAAGTTACAACAGAAGATTGTTGTTGCCTGAAACATGTTAAACGACCAGTATACTGTCCCACGCCTCTCCTACTTCTCTTACCACAATATAGCCTGAAGAGTTAAAACTTTGTTGCCTAAATATTGTTGCCTACATTTTCCCGTTTTGGAATGTTTGTCCAATAGTTAGAGGTAAGCAACTCTTACCCTACAAGATCTGGAGCCTACTGATTTTCTGTTCTACCTCATTGTTAATTGGACCCACCTGGTGTCCCAGCTCAAAGTGAGTACCTGATTAGAGGGTTGCATTGAAAAAACAGAGTTGAATTGGCTGAGCAAAAAAGGGAAAGGAATAAACAATGTGATCCACACATGTGCAGAGATATCTGGATCCATAGCTCCAGGAAGTCAGAGCTAAACCGTCTGTTTAAGCAAATGTCTTCTCTAAAATGTCTCCAACATTGTTTGGTTCTAACATATTCAAAGTAAGGTTTTCACAACAAACAGAGCATCATTTAGTATAGGGATGAATTAAATGCTTGCGACTTACATAGCCCACATCTGGTCTATAACACGTGTACGCCCCCAAAACACTGTGCAAGAGGTCATGATAGGGCCCACCCTATAAGAATATTAAAGACAAATTCACATCTGAACTTTCACAGAGTTCAAGTAAATATTTTCAAATATTAATTCCTGGTGAAAGAGCTTCAGATTTGAACAAACCTCACATTATACCACCCCTAGCTGCCTTACATTTTTGGGCTATTCAAACAACTTAGAGATTACTATCAAATTCATTGAGCCATGCATGAACTGATTAAAAGCTTAATCTGTAGCCTAAAGTCATACTCATGGCAGTTAGAACAGTGGTGTCAAACTTCTTCCACAGAGGGCCAAGTGTCTGCAGATTTTCACTCTCACCTTGTACTTGATTGACTAATTATGTCACTAATTGGTTAGTTTCTACCCTCACCTGGTTGTTTTCAGGACTGCACTGGGAACCACCAGATTTTTTGAAAAAACTAAAACCGGCAGACACACTTCCTCAATGGGACCGGTTTGGCACCCCTGATTTTGAATGTAATGATATGGGAATATTAGCAACAACAACATTATTTCTTTATAATAAATCACGGCAATTTTTGTTCCAGAACAAAATGAGTCCAAGGACCAACCGGAAACAAGAAAAAAACCTCCAGGGGTCCAGGGAAAAACCTCATGGGGAACTTATTTGGGTGTACTGGTGATGACAGGAGAGTCCTACCTTCTGAAATATAAACAGAGAGGGAAATGTCCTGGAGATGTCCAGCTTTATCAGGTCGAGACTCGACTCTCTATCGGCTTGCAATGATCCCAAGTCTGTTTTGTGAAAATGTTGGCTTTGAGTACAATGCAAACGTAAATTTGAATGGTTAAGTACAAATATGTTTTGAAATTAGGGATTGGACTTCTGTTTCTACTTACCCTGTGGGTCATTATTCAAGATGGTCTCATTAAAGCACCTCCACCTCTCCTTAGCCCGAGACAGAAATATATCATACAGCTCTGAATCAGACGGACAGAATCAAAAATAAATAGTGGGTAAAACATCTCAAAATAATTCAAATGAAATGAAAAGTATGGACATTCACACAATTTAGCATCAATGCATGTTAGCTACATTAAAATAAGATGATGTACATGGTAATGAGCTATACATTAATATGCACTGTGGTTTGATGAGAATACTGTGTGTACATGTTCATCAGAGGCTTTTTGGCACTGCCATATCACATGGCAACAGTATTAAGCAATGTGCCGAGTTGTTACCGGGGGTGATATTGAGCTCGTTGCCGATGGCCAGGCTCCAGACTCGTCCTCTGATGCTGGGAGGGAGGCCTTGCCACCAGAGCTCTCTGACCCGACGTGTGTTACGCCTGACAGGGGACACCAGAGCATGAGTATTAACGTTGATCTTGAACAACAGGCAGTGTTAAAGCACCTGAAAAGTCTACATTTACATATGTACATTTGACAGACAAACTCCCTCAGCCTCAAGAAGTTTATATCAAAGACAATGTTCAGTAAGATTATTTCTGATAGAACACGTTTGTGCTAGAAAACCAAATGATTTACAGCTTTAATCATCCACTCAGGGTACTGAGTACTGACATGCAGTTCCAATTGGGTAGGATGTCATTATTCCAGATGACCATGGCGTTGGCAATGCTGTCCTCCTGTTTAAACCTCTCCTTCATCTGACGCTTCTTCCTCTGGGCCTCCTTCATCTCTGACAGGGCACAGGCAGAAAAGGGTTTGTGTGTAGAAGTGTGTATGCATGTCGGTCTGCGGGAGTATAGTTAAAACAGTGGTTTGGGCTGAGTATAGTTGAAACAGTGGTTTGGGCTGAGTATAGTTGAAACAGTGGTTTGGGCTAACCTCTTCTTTTGGCCCCTGCCACCATCTCATCATACTCCTGTTTGTGGCGCAATGCCTCCTCAACCGACTTGGCAGGAAGGTTCCTGAAAAGATGAGACGCCACGGATGCTCACAGAAAGACGAGTATAGTTTGGCATACCCACTAACCCACAGTTCAACTTAAGAGTATGTGAGAAATGCATTTTGCATTGATATAGTACATTCTAGGAAACCTGCTGTTCTCTTGCATGTCAGCAGTACACAAACACACACACGCAGATTTAGGATGTCAGTGTTTTCCTTCTGTTCACTGTTGCCACCAGAATAAACGATTTTCAGTATAAACTTAAGATATCACGGCCTGTAGGGTTCTTCTCGTATTGTAAAGAAATATGTAGCGTTTCCTTATGTATTTTCGGAAACACTCACGGTGGCCTATCCTCTAGAATCAGAGCTGTGGTCGAGAGTGGCTCAAACTCCAGGTTTTTCCTCCTCGTTACAGAGAGCTGGGCCTGTGGGCGTGTAGATGATCGCTCCTTCAGTGGATGTTCCTTTACAAACAGAACACCGGAAACAAGGGAAAGTATTAAAGGACAAAAATATATGTTTACAACAAATTAAGTATACAGTAATAGTATACAATTAGTATTTGTTGAGATTGCTTAAGAATGGTTACTTTATTGTCACAGTAAAGTTTTACTCTGAATGCATTGAATCTGTTGCTCAGTTCTCTGCCGACAGTTACAAGAGCCAAAGTTATAGTTTTGAAAACATTCAACCGCCAAAGCATACAAACACCAAGTGGAATAGGCCACAGTGAACTCCAAATGTATTTGGCCTATAAAACATTTGATTATAGCTCTGGGTTCATGACACAACAACTAAGGGGTAGAAGGGCTGACTCGCCATATCTGAGTGTGTGATAAATGGGAGGATATTTCCATTCATATCAAATGAACCATTCAGAAATGAAAGCCTATTTTGTACATAGTCCTCCCATATTAGGGTGCCAGAAGTATTCAAAAAAAAATTGGCAGGTGTGTTTCCTGCATCATTCATGCATACACAGCAGCTGCCAATGTCAAGTCATGATTTCTGTCTTGATAACTTTCGACAGATCAGGAACAGGTGTCACAAAGCCTTAACACAGATTTAACGTGTCAAGCATATGAATCCAAAAAGGATCCCTTTGTCTTTCTGGATAACCCAAGTGAGCTTTAGCTTCAGTTCATGGACAAATGGTCTGCCATTAGAATCCTCTGATACAGAACTCAAGGTTCCTATAATGATGGCAAATCAACCAAGTCCGCACTTCCATCCAAACTCCTGTCTCTTGCTTCAATTCCCAAATATTGTAACATAACCATTAAGACATTAAACTGGTTATTTTTATTGCCATTTCTTATGCATTAGGGTTAGTGTTCACACACCATATGAAATGTATTTATCTTCATGTCTAGTGATTACAACTTGTATGTTGTGATTTAGTCCGATATGTAGGAATGTAACTAACCTGCTGGATGGTGAAGGTGTCTTTAGTCTCTTTGTCAGTGTTCTCTCTTACAGGGACCTTTCCAAACAACTTCCACCCAGGACCAATCAGGGAAGATGACTTGGGCTCTTTGGGCTTCCTAGAAAACAGGCTCCTGGAGGTGAGAGAAAGTGATGAACACTTAACGAGATCATTAATATTCAAGGGAGAAAGAAAAGGAAAATAAAAGAAAGAGTCATGGAAATGCACTTGACAATGACATGCAAGATAAAGTAGTGTGCTAAATAATTGTAACTAAAATGCATCCAACTTTAACATCCAAAACAATTACAGATACCAATGTTGACAGAAATGTGCAATTCTGTCATTTACAGACTTAACACAACTTGCTTTTGATATAAATATTTTATAAGCAATTATTTTGTAGCAATTTTGTAGCCTTTAGAGGAACCTATACAGCGTTAGATTGTGAAACATAACTTCTCAAAAGTATTCTGTACTTGTGTAATGATTTTGTATTTTACAGTTGTTTCTCAGCAAATTGTCATTTGTCATTATCGAAATGAGCAGCCACAATGTTAGGCAGATGTTTATTATTATTTTGCCCAATACTACTGCACCTACTCAGCAGTTTTGTTATACCTTAAATAGTAGAATCAGAGGTGGTTGTACTGGAATAACTCAGCATAACTCTAAAGCTCGGGTGTAGGCAATCCTGGACTCAGAATGCCACAGGTACTTCATATTTTTTTCCTAAATACAATATGGAATATTTGGTGGTCTTACTTTGGCAAATAACAGGGTTGCCTATTCATGCTGTAGTTTGTCTTGAGAAAATGCGGCAAACCTTGATTAGCATGCAAAACATTTAATTTACAATATTCGTTTTGACAGAACATTTACAATTCTGTGATAAATACTTTTTGTTTATAGGTAATGTAGTGCTAGTACACTAAAGTGCATTTTCATTAAAATACCTGTTGCCAACATGCTTCTTCTTTGAATTTTTCAGGCATTTGCCCAACTTGTAAATGGGAAATGTTTTCCAGTTTTTCTGTGTCAACCTAAATGGGATTCTGGCTTTATAGATATAGATTTGGTATATAGATTGTGTGTGGATTTGGGATGTCTTTTTTCTTTTAACAGTTTTACAGCAAAGGTTAGATTTACATTAACCGTAAGATAATGCTTGTAAACAACAATAACACTTCCTAGACTTTTTTAATTCACCAAGAGGGATATTCATTCAGGAAGGCACTATATTTTAGCCGCTAGCTTATGCCTCCTCAGCATAACTAAACATCAACTGTCAAGGAGGGCACTGCATGTAGTACAAGCATCTGTAACCCATCCGAGGGGTCCTTTTTTACTTTAGTTACCCTGTCCCTGTTTCTCTTCAAATGACGGATTCCAGGTCTGTCCATGAATAAAAGATAAGAGCTCAAGGCTCAGCCATGACCACAACATTCGTCACAGCATCTTTCACCAGCAGCTCTCCGTAACAACTAACCTGTGGTGACAACACCATCTTCTCTCACAGGGATGAGAATCTACTTAGGACATTTGACTTTACAAATCATACAATGTTGTGTGTATGATGAGCTATAATGGACAACTGCTACAAAGACCTATCGGTTTTGCCTTCATGAGACTGTCACCTGCATTGCAATCAACTCAAAATCAATACTCTGAAATGAGCATAGAACGGATTCAATTTGAATTGTGAAAAGTAATTATATAGGGGCCAAAGTGGGGTAGGCAGAAAATTGTAAACAACAGAAAGGTAAAGAAACACTCTACAGCCTCAAAACATTGTTAAGGCGCTGGACTACTCCAAAACACACATTTTCAGAAAATTTGAGGAAAATACAAATTACTAAAGCATTTCATTAATGTATTTTTTTATTTCCTATTAGGTTCAAAACATAAAAATAATATTGTGGCATTCATTTCAGGCCGGGACACAATCCGAGCTTTATCACAATAACAATTGTTATCAAAATGAGTGAAGTGTTTTATCCCCAAGGCCAAACTGCACAGGATATATTATATTCTATTCAACAAAAAATTACAGTAATGAATATGGGTGAACAGTAAAGCTCACGTTTCTGGTCAACTGAAATGCTAGGTAAATGGTTAAATGCCATTTGCAACAATTTCCTGAAGGAAATCCTGGTGCAGGCGAATGCAGTGATACACATATTAAGCCTACCTGGTGAAAAATTCAGAGATTCCAAACTTCTTTGAAGAGGAGGGCAGAGATGTCAACCCATCTGGGAGTTTCTCTGGGGCACTTTGACGACGACAGTCGATGCACCCCTCATCCCTGAAAAACACGTCCCCATCTTCAGGGCTGAGAGGGGTGGCATCGCAGCTAAGTGAGACAGGGATGTGTGGGTCCGTCCTGAGGTTAAGAGGCCTAGATGAGAAACTGCACTCACTCAAGTCCTCTCTAGTGCTGGTCTCTGTGTTGCTGGTGTGTCCAGAAAGTGTTGACAGGCAGGGGGACGGGAGTTTGGCACTAGATTCTGAGGGTACATCCCCAGGGTTCAGAATATTGGTCCCAGCAAAAAGGGGCTTGGCCACAGCTAGCACTTCCTCTGTATTTCCATGTCTCAACTCCCCACTATTGCCCTTACATGATGGAGGTGACTCGATGTTTTGGAGCTGCGGATTAAAAGCAACTTCATTTAAAGGAACGTTTAAGGAAACAGCAACACAATCACATGTTGCTTCAGTGTTCACAATATGCAGGCCATCCTTTGCTACATTTACTTCCTTAACAGAAATGTAGAGCTGGTCTACGTCTTGGCAAAGCAGATTGTGGGTGTCTACCTGGCTACAATAATCTGTATCTACATCTGTAGACCAATCGTCACTGGATAAATAACAATCCATTTCCCAATTGGAAATCTTCTTGTCTGAATCATCAGGGGTTGTGCAAGTGCAATTCTGTTTAAGGTTGTCTGAACATGACAGAGATGGAATCAGTGGTACTGGATGTATATTCGAATCCATGTTGCATTTCTCTGAATTTAAATCTCGAGTATCCTCCACGCAATCCCTAAATGCATCTCCCTCTGAAACATGACCCAGCCGCAGTAACATCCTGTTACCCTCTTGTCTGTATGCGCTTGAAGCGGTGTCTGAGGAGGTAAGGGCCCTTCCGTCAGCGTCAATAAATCCATTACATCTGTGGTCGTTGCACAGGTCTGAACTTACACAACTTTCATGACTCTGACTAGGAATAAATTCTGTAACCAAATCCAGCATTATTGTATTCCCAACTTGGACTTCATGCGAGGGCAAAACGACGCAGTCTACGATAGTATTCTTCCCCTTGCTGGCAATATAAACATAACCCGCTTGACCATTCTCGACAGTGCATGGCCGGCTTTTATTGTCGTTCAATGGGTGAGACTTTGCTATTATATTGCAGTCAACTTGTGAACCGTAAGATGTAACTGCCTCTTCATTTTCGTTGACATCGACTGGAAAAACAAGAACCCCATCCCCTTGTTCTGCTGTTTCCATTTTATTTACCGTCCGCGAAGCTAGTTAGCTGCAGCTTTGGACGAAAATCCTGCAGCGTCCCCACCTCGGACGGCTCAGCTCCCACTTTGTCGATGTTCTTTGACAGAGTTAACATTATGTCTGTTGCTTTCACTTCAGCAGCCCCACAGACATAAGCCTATCGTTTGGACTAACGGTATGTGAAAAATAATTTAAGTCATGATAGGGCTGTAGACCTGACAAATTAACTACATATCTTAGCACTCAGCAACAGCTCCACAGCCATTTTTAAATATTCATGACGTCATCGTTATCTTCACGTTCAGCCCAAACCAGCCCCTCTGCCCTACGCAGGTCTTTGGAGTGCGGTCCATTGTCACGTGGTAAACTCCTAGTGTAACTTCAGCAGCGGCTGTAGATCAATGAACACATCTTTGGGACACATGACTTGAATGATGATAATTACAAGTATGACATACAAGTGTGAAATTCAAATAAACAATTAACTTTTTTACACTAAAACGTATTTCTTATTTTACATTTTCAGACTAAATGATGAAAATCAGACAGAAACAAATACACATGTCATAAAATTAAGTACACCTAGCCCTTATTAAAATTGTGCAAGCAAAAATAGCAAAGCCTTATGGGATTCCACTTTGCTTGTGGAAGCTGCATCATTGCAAACTCCCTGGAATGGGCCTCTGGAGTATCAAATTAGCCACCTGTGTAAATTTAGGATTCAGGAGGGAGGGCAAGGAGGAGAGGTCAATTTGGGATTTAGCGTTTGTCTTTTTTATTGTCTTCTCTATCTGTCTAGTACATGTACTGCTGCCCCTTGCTGTGTGTATTTATACATATTAATATATTTACATACTGTATATGCCAGTGTTCTTTGTTGCCAGCCTCACAGGCTGCTGGCGGCCCCTGGTGGGATGAAGTTTATAATGCATGCTATTGGGATATTACACAAAGGTCTAAAACATTTGGCCAGGGTATCTGTTTACACGTCAGTAGCTGAATTTATGCCAATCAACTGGTAGTACTGTTGTTAGTCTTCTTAAGATATAAATAATCCCTCCCGCAAAAGTCATCTCTTATGGATTTATATAATTGTGCTACAGTTACAAATGATTGTCTTTTGTTGTGTATATTACCTGGTTTAGAATTATCGAACAGTCTTAACTGTCATAAGTCCACTTTGTGTATCTATTTGTACAACATTTCAATATAGTACCTATATCGATCAGCCATAAAATTATGAGTGGGTGGGGTATATTAGGCATCAAGTGGACATACTTTTTTCAAAGTTGATGTGTTAGAGCCGGAAAAATGGTCAAGCGTATGGATCTGAGCAACTTTGACAAGGGCCAAATTTTGATAGCTAGACAACTGGGTCAGAGCTTCAAGATAACTGCAGACCTTGTGGGGTGTTCCCGATCTGCAGTGGTCAGTACCTATCAAAAGGTGTTCAAGGAAGGAAAAGCAGTGAACTGGCAACAGAGTCAGAGGCAGCCAAGGTTTGTGGGGAGCAAATGCTGTCCAACAGATGAGATACTGTAGCTCAAATTGCTGAAAAACGTAATGCTGGTACTGATAGAAAGGTGTCAGAACACACAGTTAATCGCAGTTTGTTGCATATGGGGCTGCATAGCCGCAGACCAGTCAGGGTACCCATGCTGACCCCTGTCCACTGACGAAAGTACCTACAATGGACACGACAGCATCAGAATTGGACCATGGAGCAATGGCCTTGGCCTCCAAATTCCCAAGATCTCAATCCAATCGAGCATCTGTGGGATGAGCTGGATAAACAAGACTGATCCATGGAGGCCCCACCTCGCAACTGACAGAACTTAAAGGATCTGCTGCAAATGTCTTGGTGCCAGATACCACAGCACACATTTAGAGGTCTAGTGGAGTCCATGTATTGATGGGTCAGGGCTGTTTTGGCAGCAAAAGAGAGGACCTACACAATATTAGGCAGGTGGTCATTATGTTATGGCTGATCAGTGTATATTTTGAAGGCAAAACACAAATACAATTCTTGGGTTAAGCTCTGCCCCTTTTTCACAATTCTTTATTGGGAAGTAGGACTACCTGCCACTCCTATCCCAAAGACATTATGACAACACTGTTGGATATAGTGCTTCCAAAAAAATCTAAGTAGCGATCCAATAATTAAAAGACTAGAAGTCACTTTGATAAACAAAGCATTGCAAAAGTATTAAACTCTTAGATCAATTCATGTCATATTATTGAAATACAAAAGGTACATTTACATTTTGTTCTACTGAATTTTTTATTTTGATTCACAAAAAAATCATTACTTTGAGATTACCTCTGATTATATCTCGGGAAAGATTTTTAAGAGAACATGAACCTGAAATATCTTGCTTTTGTAAGTATTCCACCCCGGTGCTGTGAAATGACTGTATATTAAGCACAATTACCATTGGCCTCAACCATAAAATAAACAATTCGAGATCATTGGTCAGACTTTGAATGAAGACGAAAGTCCATCCTCAACTGCTCCATCGCAATCTGGTTTGCGTTTGTGTCTGCCCACTTTAGAGGTAAACTCAACATGTTGTAACATTCTGGTGGTTGCGCGCTTTAAATCAGTGGTATTTAAATCTGGCCGTTGAAGGCAGTTCCACTCCATTTTCCATTGCAACCCCCTAACCAGGGACTTAGCCGTCTGTTCTACCTCATCATTAATTGCACCCACCTGTTGTCCCAGGTCTTAATTAGTCCCTGATTTAATGCAACTGATTTAAGGGCTTGAAAGCGTCCTTCCAAATCGTTGCTGAAAAATCCTGACCTGGTCAGTCACTGTTATAGATATTATTTGGGAGTCAGAGGACATGGGCGGAGTACAAAAGATAATCCGGACAAAAAATATCATGCCCACCGAGCAATTAATATTTGCTTTGGTCCGGAGTAACCAGAAAAACACGCGCAAAGATTGACAGGGCTATGCTAACCAAATCAGGACACCTTACTGTTAACTACTAATATATAACTGCACTAATGAACATTAAAAAAGTCAAATTTACACACGTGGCCAAAATAACTAGTTATGAATATATTATGAAGAGTTTACTTATTACAGTTTTGCAGTAAATTGAATGCATTTACTGCCTGCTGTGTTAATATGCTCTTAGTTTCTGTGGTATTACATTCAAATTTCAATTAGTGTACTGCAATATTAAATGCAATAACTTAACCAAAGCTGCCTGTGAAGTAGGCTACTGTCAAATTCACTGCAAACCCTTTACAGTGAATTCTACGGACGAGTGGATGAGCGGACAACTGGGGCTGATATTAAAGTGGACCTCTCACTTAGATGTCTAGCCTGAACATATTTGTTTCACCTGTTATGAGTCACCATATTACGACAGAGAGAAGCATTGGACAATTTAATAGTTTTGCTTCTTGAGGCTATACGAATTGTTAGGATTTTGGAACCTGTCAGAAATAAGTGGTTTCATATGAAAGCAAAGCGTTTTTGCCAAAACAGAAACGTGAAAATGGAAAACTATACTGAAAATCCAACGCAGGTTCGGTCGGAGTCAGACAGCACAGGCGATGAGACCGAGGGGAATGGTGTGCGAGCGCTAATTGGATGCATTTTATTTCTCCTCATTGTGTCTACGCTATTGGGAAACACACTCGTTTGCGCGGCCGTCGTTAAATTCAGACACCTCAGGTCTAAGGTAACAAACTTTTTTGTGATTTCTCTGGCGGTATCGGACCTCTTCGTTGCAGTCCTCGTGATGCCATGGGAGGCAATATCTGAGGTTACGGGCACTTGGTTGTTTGGTAGATTTTGTGGCATCTGGATAGCTTTTGACATAATGTGTTCGACTGCATCTATTCTTAATCTGTGTATCATAAGCGTGGACAGATACTGGGCTATAGCTAGTCCTTTTAAATATGAACGGAAAATGACACACCGATTGGCGTTCATCATGATTGGAGTGGCATGGACGCTATCAATTATCATATCCTTTATACCTGTTCAACTGAACTGGCACATGGCCGAGGAGGAAACGTCACCGGGAAATGTTAGCAACCACTCTGATAACTGTATAGCAAACTTGAACAAGACCTATGCTATTTCCTCATCACTGATCAGTTTTTACATCCCAGTGGTCATCATGGTTGCCACTTACACGAAAATTTACCGTATTGCGCAAACACAGATACGGAGGATATCCTCATTGGAGAGAGCCGCGGAGCAAGCGCAAAATAACCAACACCCAAACGTTTGCACACACGAAAATGCATTGAAAACTGCTTTTAAAAAGGAAACTAAAGTTTTAAAGACACTCTCCATTATAATGGGAGTGTTTGTGTTTTGCTGGCTACCCTTTTTTGTCCTAAACTGCATGGTACCTTTTTGTGATCCTCCGTGCGTAAGTGACACCACATTCACCATTTTCGTTTGGTTTGGTTGGGCAAACTCTTCTTTAAACCCTGTCATTTACGCTTTTAACGCGGATTTCAGGAAAGCATTTGCAACTATTCTAGGCTGCAATAAAATGTGCTCAAGCAACACAGTGGAGGCTGTTAATTTCAGCAATGATTTGGTGTCCTACCACCACGACACAACGCTCCAAAAAGACGCGCAAGTATTAATGGTTGCACAACATCCTCCAGCAATTCCAATCCTTGGTGAGGACACAACAACCCCGCAGTTCGACAAAGTTTCTCTTCTCTCAAATACATCCCGCAATCACAAGAACCTGTTGCTGCCAAACAACTTCCAAATCCAGTGTGACGGAGACATTTCCTTGGATACCATAACGCCGTTTACTTCAGCCGGAGCGATTGAGTGCAGCACAATCCCTGGTCAAATCCAACATTAAATTCGGTCACAAATATTTGTATTTATTATGTTAGATTATTTACTTCATACTATGTACGTGCATGCAAAATGTTTTGATTTAGTAAAGATTTTATCACAGACAAAAATATATTGCTTAAAATTATTTTAAGAATCCACTGGACCAAACGGAACTATTGAACAGTATATAATTATGTTTCATAAAATCAGAAAATGCATTACATTTTGTTTCCGTATGTTTTTATATGAATGCCAAAATATTTATTATTGATATACTAATTTATAATTATTCATATTTAATTTAATGAAAATAGTGTTAGTATTCCTGTTGCCCAGAAGCTTCCAAATAGAATGGAAGTAACATATACAACTCCGGAAAAAATAAAGATACCACTGCAACTTTTTCTTTCCTTTCCAAAAATGATGAAAAGGAAAGTTTTCGAGTGTGGATCAGAGAGGTTCAATTTGCAGTGGTCTCTTAATTTTAACCCCCCTGTTCCTCACTCAAAACTTTCCTTTTCGACTATTTTGGAAGGTAAAAAAGGTGCAATTGTCAAAAAAAATTCGGAGCTGTGTATCAAAATAGCAGTTAGATATCCTGTATAATAATAAAATCATATCTTCATATTATGCAATGTGAAAGTAACCAGAATTCGGGCTTAACCTCCAGTCACACTATATAAAAATATATGAGCAAACACTTGTGTAAATAAAAAATATGTAGAAATTAGTAAATTCTTGCCCATGCATCACTTTCATTTTATGATGCCATTTTCATCTGTATAATCCCATGACAACACAATGTCAACATCTTCTCTGACAATTGCATCTCTTTTTATTTTAGGATTATTATATCGGCTAAAGCAGCTTTTCAGTATAGGTTACTGGAAACGGGGTGACTCTATTTTGAGTTCCAAAAGTGTTTCTGTATATGCTCTTATTTACTTATTATCAGTAACAACTAATTAACTATCCCTTAACAATTACCCTAACATTAACCTTTATCATTACTGTAACCCCAATCTTAACTTTACCCAAAACCATATTCTAAACCTAACCTAAGGAAGCAGTTTCTTAGCAACAGATAGTTTGTCGACAATTTGGTGATTGTATTAGTAGCTAAAAACATCTACAAATGGAAATTGTGAATCTCTAAATAATCTGTATCTAAAATATATCCACTCAAAACCATTATCTCTAATGTGTGTAATGAGTTCATCGAAAGGGTGTTTATCATTTATAAGCATATTAGACTACTGTTCTAGAAGCAATACATTTTATTTCGCACAAGGATTCCAGATTCCTGACAAAAGAGTGCACCAAATTACAATACTGCCCCTTTCATCTTCAAAGGACAGAGTGATGACAACTAGAGCAGTCTTCAGTGCATTGAGTTGTGTGACCTGGTGAATCACAATGCAGGTGGGTGAAATAGCGGCCTGACAGGTGTGTTTCAAAGAGTCAGACAGTGTTGTGGTGATGTCTGGACAGACGGGGTAGCCTCTTTGAAAAAGCACATTATTTTGGAGCAATGACTAGGCGGAGAGTAATCACTGAGTTCATATCTGCATTTTCAATAAAAAACAGGCTTAGTTTTTGAAGGTCAAGTTTGAGGTTAGGCTAGGGAACATAGGACTGTTAATGGGAATATATAATATTAATATTAATGAAGATTCCTAGTGTAGTGAATAGTGCTGTGCCAATACAACGATTTAAATGTAAAATCGCGGTTATTCTTTCACAATATTGCATCGTTATTCTGATGACTAGAATCGATGTTGATTTTTTTTTTATTATGCTGTGGACAGCCGTCTTTTAAATGTCTGTTGCGTTCGCTGAACCGGCTTGTTTCTTTAACAATAATGGTTGTGAAAATATCTCAAAATGTATCTGATATAAGCCTGTTACTGTATTACCATGGATGTCGTCATTAATAAGAAACAAGAAAAGGCTATGCTGTCATCTGACTTTTTTAAATTGTTATAATAATCATTATTATTAATAGCCTAACTCAAAATGCTAGCGCCAAAAGCGGCCACCACTTTTTACGTTAGGAGCCGAGGCGTCGCTGGATCTCGACACATTCGGGGCTTAACCCACCCGGGTTCCGCCACCGACAGAAAGTTCATTCGGAAAATCACGGTGTACACGCTACCGGCATACACGTCTACATTGTCATAATGCGCGATCGATATTATGGATGGATAGATCAGGGGCTATTTTTATATTATTATAATGTTTTGGTCAGTTGGAGATCTGGGGCTATTCATGAAAGATCCGGGACTATGGCCCCGGATGCCCAGGCCTAACGACGCCACTGGTTAGAAGATATTGTTTCTGTGTTGTTTGGTGATGAGGTCAGAAACGTCCTGGCTTTTTGAAAGCGATATTGAGGTGAGGTGAGTATGAAATAAACGAAGGCTATGAGTTTGGTTGAGTTTTCCATATTCTAAGCCGTGAAATGTTGGTAATATCTTAGATGACAACAGGAACACTGTCGTAATAACTTGATTGACATGCATAGCTCGAACGGTTGTCTTCCGCGTTTCCTCCGATTTCCTTCAAATATAGAAAATGCCATGCTAACTAGACATCTATTTGTCCGGTTTGTTTTGTCTATCAGACTAAAATATAGTTGACTGCCCGCAAATGATTCGCTTGTGCAACAACAAGCTGTCACTTTCACTAGTTAGCCAAGAAGCAGTAAAGTTGTGCTTCGCTGAAGACGTTGTCACTTGATCTCGATGATGTCCTGCATCTGTCAAAGGATGTAGGCCACATACTTCCCTGTACCGTTAATAAAAACTCGAATGTTTGAGATTTGCCTCGTGCTTTATAATGATCACACATTATGATCAGCTGTATGGACTTAATTTGACTGCTGGCCCAATCTCGTTGCCAATATATCGTTTTATGCAAACTTAGACGTTTCTTTCTTTTGATTGTAAATGGGAGAAAACAAATGATTCCAAGTTACCTTAATGTGTTGTCAAATTAAAGAACAGTAAGTGCCCTTTAAAACCAACTTAACTTGTAATTGTCATTTGTTTTTGTGCTATGTCTGTTTGAAATGTGTGATAAAATATAACTTGAACATTTTCAGTAATCAACAGCAGCATTCAAGAATTCTGTTAGGGTCTAATGGGTTACATTTATAATTTCTAAATCATTTTAAATTGAGTGGTTCTTTTTTTATTTGGTGTTGCTCATAGGGATTAGCTAAAGATTGTCCTTTCAAGTATATAGCCTTATATTATTTTTGTTTTTCTCTAGCACTTCAGTAAGTATCAGGATTAAGTTGTGATATTGTGATGACTCGTGATGTATTGAATCGTAACGTGTATCGTGATATATATCGTATCGCAAGGTACTTGCCAATACTCACCCCTAGTAGTGAAACAAGTGTGGGTGTGTGTGTGTGTGTGGAGGGAACGGTTGTGGGTATAATGTGTCTATTGTCTGCACAAAGACTGTTCTGAAGGAACAGTGCAGAAAGTGAAACAGATGCCTTGTTTAAAAGAACAATATAGAAAAGTGTTGATAGTCATCAGTAGGGGTGAAAGTAAGTCTTTGGCTGGTATGATACAATAAAATTTTGTATCATATCAGTAAATTTTATTTTACATGCCTGTAAGGACATCTCTTAGCCTTGGTATTTTAGCAATGTATCACACTCCCCTGTGCATTGTTGTTGTCATATTATATATAGAAAAAGTCAAAGGTTGGGATGCACCCCATACACGGGTATTTCCTAAATGTACTGTTTTCCACATTGTAGAATAACTGTGAAGACATCAAAACTATGAAATAACACATAGAATCATGAAGCAACTAAAAAAAATGTTAAACAGATCAAAATATATTTCTGATTTTTCAAAGTAGCAACCCTTTGCATTGACAGTTTTGACATTGCTGGGGAAAGCGCATCGGGGACAGCGCATCACCTTTTCATCCTCATGTTCTAGGCCAGGGGTTCTCTACAGGTTTTCTGTTTTACCTCATCATTAATTGAACTCACAAGGTGTCCCAGGTCAAGATGAGTCCCTGTTTAGAGCATTCCAATAACAAAAATGGAGTAGAAAATGCTTTGAGGTCCAGAGTTGAGATTGAGAGTTCAAGACTAAAATGTGCATCCACTCACCAAGGCCTATAGGTTATTAATGGTTTCAGGATATGCAGTGGGGAGAACAAGTATTTGATACACTGCTGATTTTGCAGGTTTTCTTACTTACAAAGCACGTAGAGGTCTGTAATTTTTATCAAAGGTACACTTCAACTGTGAGACTGAATCTAAAACTTAAATCCAGAAATTCACATTTTATGATTTTTAAATAATTAATTCACATTAAACATAGCAAAAGTTAGTTTTGATTTTTCTCAGGGGAATACATAAGAATGCAGAATTCTGAATGTAACTAATAATAAAAAATCTCCTAACTCACATGTTTATTCTCAATTTTGAAAGTAACAAATAAGTAACACAACAAGACTTCATGAATTTATTACATGTTTTGCCCTTTCGAAAAATGTCAGTGGCAATTATAACCAACCTTCTTTTCAACAACTGCCATGAGCCTTCCATCCACGAAGTCTGTCAGTTATTATTCGGGCAACATTGTGGCCCTTGCTGGCTAGCCAAGCAGTGGAGTACTTTGATGCATGCGATGGACCATTGTCCTGCATAAAGGTCATGGGCTTCTTGAGTGCTGATTACTTCTTCCTGTACCACTGTTTGAAGAAAGTATCTTCCAGAAACTAGCAGTAGGTTTGGGAGTTGAGTTTCAGTCTGTCTTCAACCCAAAACGGTCCAACTACCTCATCCTTAATGAGCAGCTCATACCAGTATCCCACCTCCACCTGGCTGGTGCCTGAATGAAGTAGTGCCGTGTGTCCATTAGTGATCCAGCCACAGCCACATTCATCTGATCTATCAAGAGTCACTCATTTATTTTTCAAAACCTTTGAAAAATCTGTCTTCAGCTAGTCCTCCGTATTTCTTTGATTGTCCAGTGGTCACGCCTCAATAGTTTAGCTACAGTGGGGAGAACAAGTATTTGATAGACTGCTGATTTTGCAGGTTTTCCTACTTACAAAGCATGTAGAGGTCTGTAATTTTTACCATAGGTACACTGTGAGATGAAATCTAAAACAAAAATCCAGAAAATCACATTGTATGATTTTTAAATAATGAATTTGCATTCATTGCATGACAAGTATTTGAACACCCATCAATCAGTAAGAATTCCGGCTCTCCCAGACCTGTTCGTTTTTCTTTGAGAAGCCCTCCTGTTCTCCACTCATTACCTGTATTAACTGCAACTGTTTGAACTTGTTACCTGAATAAAAGACACATTTCCACACACTCAATCAAAATACTCCAACCTCTCCACAATGGCCAAGACCAGAGATCTGTGTAAGGACATGATTGTCAGGGATAAGATTGTAGACCTGCACAAGGCTGGGATGGGCTACGGG
>JACXGJ010010404.1:0-22028 GCA_016801105.1 Esox niger
TTTATCTTCTGCTACATCTATTGTGTTATACTTTCAAGCATTAATTCATGATTATTACAAACTACAGAGTGTCTCCTTTCAAATGGAACCAAAAATATGTTTCTACTGTATTCAGGTGATGAGCTACAAGCATTTAGATTTGGGTACATCATTATAGGCGGAAATTGACTGTTTTTGCAACGGACCTAACAGGTTAATCTAGCCAAAAAAGGAGTAAGTAAAGTATCCAATCATGACAACAAGCCATTGTGCAGCTTATTGTACAGTAAGCTAGCTAGTAGAATCTTGTCTACTGCAGATTTTAGAGAAAGGTATCTCAGATAAATGATAGTCTTATCATAATTTGTATCTGTCCCAGTTTTATATTCATTCATACATAGTTAAACTACAAAAAATGTCTGCCTTTATTTTTCATTTGGTCTTATATTCATTACTTCTCTACTAGCAGTTGATCCCCCTCCAAAAAATGTTTCTTCCTGTTTGTTTCATTATGGACAAAAATTACATTGCTTGCCATTCACTACAATATTAAAACATTAATATTAAAACATGTGCAAGCATTATATAAATCATTCCAAACCAACTTATATTACTTCAAAGACTCACTATGGAAACATTCACAGGCATGAATGATTATCAGAAGGAAGCCTGGTTTTGAAAAAAACTAATTTAGAAGATAATTATGATTTGGCCTTCTATGGAATACTTTCATGTGTTTAGTTACAATATTGTGTTTTTGATTGTAATTTTCCAATGATGTCAAATCAGAAGTAAAAGTAAGTCAGAATTCATTTCTGCTGCACTTGATTCTTTGAAGTTGACACATTATTCCATTCAGCGACTCGTTTGTGTGTGTGTTTGTGTGTGTGTGTTTGTGTGCGTGCATGCATGCATTTCTCTGTCTGTGTGGGCGCTGGGATGTATTGGTTTCATTTATGTCGTGCTTTGTTTACAGTATACAGTCTGGGAAATTAATGAATACTGAATGTAAATATAAAGGCAACAAGCAGCATGCAAGATTTTCCAGATCATATTAGCAAATTGTTCAGTCGAAATATAGTTATTATGCCCTAATTTTAATTTCACATGACATTACAGATGTACAGTACAAGTTAAAAGTTTCATGGGAACTTCTTTATTCTTACTATGTTCCACATTGTAGACTATTTGTGGAGATATGAATACTATAAAAAAGCACAAATGGAATCATGTATTTGTTGATGACAACTTTAAACACGCTTTGCATTCTCTCAACCAGGTTCATGAGGTAGTGATCTAGAATGCACATCAAATAACAGATGTGCCTTGGGGTTAAAATATTTTATTTTTGTATTGTATTGCATTGTACAACAACAGTACAACAAAGTGCAAAGAGAAGAGAGCAGAAAATGTATAAAGTATATTTATGTACAAGTGGGAAATAAATAGTTGGGCAATGATGCAAATGCAAGTGCAAATGGAAATTCAGACTGTGCAAAAGAATTGCTACTTTAATGGCAAATCTAAATGTGCAGTGCAAGAAAATAGAAGGTGCTAGGTGGCATGTGCAACTAAAATGCAGGAAAACGGAGAACGTATCATACTTTGCAAAGCAGTCTCAGAGTTCAGTTTTACAAGGTAGTAGTACAAGGGAGTAGTGCACAGAGGTCCGTGAGAGGCAGTACTAAGCGATGGGTGGGGGGGTATGGTGAGTGATTGGTCACAGAGTTCAGCAGGGTTACAGTAGATGGAAATTAACTGTTACTGAGCCTGCTGGTGTGGGAGCGAAGAGATCTGTACCGCCGGCCTGATGGTAGGAGGGCAAACAGTCTGTGGCGTTGGTGTGAAGGGTCTCTGATGATGCCACATGTCCTACACATACTCTGCTTGTGCTGGAGGTCTACGATGGCTGGGAGCCAGGCACCAGTGATGTGCTAGGCATTTTTCATCACCTGTTTTAGGAACTTATGGTCTGCCACGGAACATCCGCCAAACCACACTCCACTACAGTTCTTCAGAATGCTCTCGGCTGTGCAGTGGTTGACATTCACAAAAATCTGGGAAGACAGGAGGGCCTTCTTCAGACTCCTGAAAAAGTACAGGCACTGCTGCCTGTTTTTGACCAGAGTTGAGATGTTAGGGGTCCAGGAGAGGTACTTTAAGATCCTGGAATTTGAAGCTGAACACACACTCCACCTCAGAACCATCGATGAAAACTGGGGCATGACCGCAGCCTTTAGACTTCCTGTATTTCACAATCAATTATGTGTCCAAACTATTCCACGGAGGGCTGTGTGTCTGCAGGTTTTTGCTCTCTCTTTCTACTTGATTGACTAATTAGGTTATTAATTGCTTAGTGTCTACCTTCACCTGTTTGTTTTGGTGAGTACTGGGAACCAATTCATAGGAAAAACCAAACACCCGCAGACACACGTCACTCCGTGGAATGGTTTGGACACCCCTGCATTAGGGTAATAATTGGCAATTATTTGCAGGCCAAATAAATGCTTCACAGTTCAAGCAATAGACACATTTCAACATCAATCAATCAAATTTTTTTAAATTTTTTTTTATAAAGCCCTTTTTACATCAGCAGTTGTCACAAAGTGCTTTCACAAAACACCCGGCCTTAAACCCCAGGGAGCAAACAACAATAGTGATGAACTTCAGTGGCTAGGAAAAACTCCCTAAGAGGGCCAAATTTAGGAAGAAACCTACAGAGGAACCAGGCTCCAAGGGGTGACCAGTCCTCTTCTGGTAGTTCCGGGTGAACATATTAAGAGTCCAAATTTTAATAATTCAATGTATGTTGGCTAAGCCCAGAGTCTATTTAAACCTATTTTAAATTGGAGGCAAAACCGGAGGGACAAGGACAGGGGGGATCAGCAGAGTGGCAGCTTGAAATGGTCAGGTATTGTCTTGATCTGCAACACAACCAGGAGGACTTTGGACAGGGACCGCAAACGAGTCAAGCCTGGTACTCCCTAGATGTGGCTCCAGACCTCATGTCCTCCTAAGTTTAAAATGACAGAAAACAGGGAAAATTAAGACCCTACACCCCCAGCACAATAATATAGCAGCGTAAGACGTTGGGGCTGAGACAGGGGGGTCCAGTGACACTGTGGCCCTATCCAGAGGATGAACATCAACTGTTCAGAGAAGACTACAGGAATCAGGCCCTTGGTTAATCTTCAAATTTCAGCAAGGAAACCACCAGTGATGGATACCAATGAGAAGAAGTGACTTGCCTGGGCCACAAAACACTAGAAATGGACATTAGACCAGTGGAAATAAGTAATTTGGTCTGATAGGTCCCAATTTGAGATTTTTGGTTCCAATCACTGTGTCTTTGTGAAACACCGAGTTTGTGAAATAATATTCTCTGCATGTGTGGTTCCCTCAGTGAATTCAGCATCTGGTGCATGTGACCACCTCTGACAACCATGTGACCACCATCCTGAAGCACAAAATCTCCTTTATGTAGAGCTAATCAGAATGTTAATTACATTGGCATGTTTTCCCACTCAGGAGCACACTTCTCTTCCATGAATGTCACAATCGAATGTGAAGTCGACACCAACCACCCAAAACGTTTATATAACTGCATAATGAATTACACATTTGCTAAATATTTGTAAAGATTTGCTAAATAACTATGCAAATCTTTTTTACAACTGCAAACCTAATGCCGCTGTTTTTCCTTCATTTTGGACACTTTGATATTGTAATTAGTGTATACCCCCTAGTGGACAGAATCAGCGTAACAGTTAGGTAGCCTGATTCGAATCTTGGACATTTACGGTAAAGGCGCGTAGCATCCTGGGTATACAAGTAAAATGGATGCGCCCATAGATAATAAGCATGACACACAAAGCTTTAAGAACTAACAGTAGTCTTAGTTTTGTGTTTTTATGATCATATTGATTAGTCGAATACAAGTTGAATAGGTGAATAAGACGTGCAGCGCTGCAGGTGAAATGTCATTGCTTGATTGTTTCGCTAACGGGTTAGGGTAGCTTGCCTTAGGTCAAATTGCAGTTAAAGGCTAAGAATCGGATTTAATCTTACGCCAACTAGCTAATTTTGTTTTGCACATTAATACTAAAGTATTACACTATTGACAAAGTGGCACCGATCTGTGTATCATGGGTTTGTTCTGTCTTTGTTCATGTTCCGTGCTAAGCAGGCTAAGTAAGATTTACTTAGCTTGCTAACGTTAACTATTTAACTTCTCGTCATTATGATTGTCCTCTGTTTCAGGAGTTCCATGTCTCTTTTGAGAGGGTTGCTGAAGGCCGGGGTGTCTCTGTGTCACTCCACACTACTAACAACCAGACAGATTAGCACTGGTAGGTCTATAATACAGGACAATTCAGCAGTTACTGTCATAGTTAAAGGTGGTGTAGTTGAATCTATACTGTTAAATATACTCTTATCTATAGCCCTATAAGTGCACATCCTCTTTCACATGTTGCCTACGAGGCCCTGGGAATTTGATGCCTTGTACACAAAGAACATCTGTTTTAATGTATGTGGCCATATAACTCATATATTGCTATCTAAGCAGTTTCAAATGGTTGTTCCTGCCTATTATCACTAGAAGTAGCCTGACTTACGTGATCAAGTATGTGTGTTTCAGGCGTGTGCTATCGAGTTCGTATGCATGCAATTCCTAAGCCAAAGGTAGTGGACAGGTGGACTGAGAAGAGGAGCATGTTTGGTGTTTATGACAACATAGGAATTTTAGGTGAGTGATATGTTATCAGTTCAAATGATTGTTCATTTTCCAGGTTGATTGCTTCTGTACCTGAATATAAGTTATTCTCAAATACTTTAGCCAACATTGCAAATGTTATATTGTCAAAATATGTTAGGCACTAAGCAAAGGATAGGGTTTTGTTGAGCAATTATCTGCTGATAGGGATGTAACACAAGTAACCGGTCTATTTAAAAGAAGCAACAGACACTTCAGACACTTTCAGAATGTCAATATTGGTTGATGAATACATCCTTTTTATGTAGTGTCATTGCAAAATAATTTTGTTATCAAGAATAGTTTAGGAGACCTCAACATACAAACCTAGAACCATTTTTCCCCAGTCTTCAAGGAAGTCAATTAGTTTGAGCAATAAGTCAATACGTATTGCTAAATCTAGGGAGACACAAAACATCTCACACCACTGGGGAGGCAGGGTAGACTGTGGTCAAGAGATTTGGGTCAGTAGGTTTGCTGGTTCCAATCCCTAAATCAACAAGAGGAAAATCGCTGTTGTTTGGTCCCTGAGTTAAACTGTTAATCTTGATTGCTTGCAGGTTGTTGCCATAAATAAGAATGTGTTCTTTGCTTACTTACCTGTTTAAATAGCAGTAAAGAAATTGGGCGACTTAAAACATTTCATCCGCTATAATGCCTTCCAAATGTACTGCTAAATCTATGGGGATTTGAACCATTTCCACCACATATTGCTGTCCGCAAGTGCTTTTCAGGCTCTATGGGATTTTGACCCATTTCAACACCAATGGCGCTATTCAGCATGCATCTGTGGAACACAGCTTTTATGGGCCTTACATATAACCTGTGTCTCCTAGGGGACTTCAAAGCCCATCCTAAGGACATGATCGTGGGGCCGATCTGGCTGAAGGGTTTCCGTGGCAATGAGCTGCAGCGTCTGATAAGGAAGAAGAAGATGGTGGGAGACAGGATGATGACGCAGGACAGACACAACATGGAGAAGAGGATCCGCTTTCTCTACCGACATTTCAACCGTTACGGGAAACACCGCTGATGTGACCAACCACTACCAACTCAGACTGACTCGGATACAGTTGAGAAAGTTGTAGCCCTGATATTTATCTTAATTATTTTACCATTTCAATTAGGGACACATTTTCTAAAGTCCTAGACGTGGATATTTACTCAACGGTCTGATTCTCTGTAGTCTTTCATTTGGAACTCATTTGGCTGTTCCTTGCCCTGTGTGCCATCAAAATAAACAGAATGTTGAAAAATATAAGTTTGTGTAATTGCATTGGTATAAGACCTTGGCATGGGTAGTTGTCTCAATTATTAATGCATGTGAATAGGCTTGGTCAGTCTCAAAATAGCATTCAATAAGCATTAAATCCAAATATGAGCTAATACTAAGCCCTGTCTTTTTATAACACACACATACAGTGCCTTGCAAAAGTATTCACCCCCTTGGCTTTTTACCTATTTTGTTGCATTACAGCCTTTAGTCCAAAGTTTCTAAATCTGAATTGTATGTGATGCATCAGAACACAATAGTCTAAGTTGGAGTATGTATATATATATATTTTTTTAGAAATAAAGAACTGAATTGGCATGTGCATATGTATTCACCCCCTTTGTTATGGTGCAACCAGTTACCTTCAGAAGGCACATCAGTAGTGAAATGATGTCCACCTGTGTGCAATCTAAGTGTCACATGATCTGTCAGTATATATACACACCTTTTTTGAAAGGCCGAAGAGGCTGCAACACCTAAGCAAGTGGCACCACTGACACTCCAAACAAGTGAGGGACAATGTTGTTGAGAAGTAGAAGTCAGGGTTAGGTTATAAAATATATCAAAATCTTTGATGAGCACCATCAACTATCATAACCAAATGGAAAGAACATGGCACAACAGCAAACCTCCCAAGAGATGGCCGCCCACCAAAACTCACGGACCGGGCAAGGAGGGAATTAATCAGAGAGGCAGCACAGAGACCGAAGGTAACCCTGGAGAAGCTGCAGAGTTCCACAGCAGAGACTAGATTATCTGTACATAGGATGACAATAAGCCGTACACTCCATAGAGTTAGGCTTTATTGCAGAGTGGCCAGAAGAAAGCCATTACTTTCAGCAGAAAAAACTAAAAGGCATGTGAGAGACTCCCAAAATGTATGGAGGAAGGTGCTCAGGTCTGATGAGACTAAAATTGAACTTTTCGGCCATCAAAGAAGACACTATGTCTGGTGCAAACCCAAAACATCAGGTCACCCAAAGAACACCATCATGCTGTGGGGATGTTTTTCAGCAGCCGGGACTGGAAAACTGGTCAGAGTTGAGGGAAAGATGGATGGTGCTAAATAGAGAGATATTCATGAGCAAAACCTATACCAATCTATGTGTGATTTGAGGCTAGTACGGAGGTTCACCTTCCAGCAGGACAATGACCCCAAACACACTGCTAAAGCAACACTTGAGTGGTTTACGGGGAAACACATGAATGTGTTGGAATGGCCTAGTCAAAGCCCAGACCTCAATCCAATAGAAAATCTGTGGTCAGACTTAAAGATTGCAGTTCACAAGCACAAACCATCCAACTTGAAGGAGCTGGAGCAGTGTTGCAAGGAGGAATGGGCAAAAAATCACAGTGGTAAGATGTGGCAAGCTCATAGAGACTTATCCAAAGCGACTTGGAGCTGTGATTGCTGCAAAAGGTATCTCTACAAATTATTGACTTTAGGTGGTTGAATAGTTATGCACATTGACATTTTCAGTTATTTTGTCCTATTTGTTGTTTGCTTCACAATTTAAAAAAAAATCTTCAAACTTGTGGGCATGTTCTGTAAATGTAATGATGCGAATCCTCAAAAACCCATGTTGATTCCAGGTTGTGAGGCAACAAAACAGGAAAAATGCCAAGGGGGGTGAAAACTTTTGCAAGGCACTATATGTGTGTGTGTGTGTGTGTGTGTGTATATATATATATATATACATATATGTGTATATATATATATGTGTATATATATATATATGTGTATATATATATACACATACACACACACATACATACACACACACACACACACACAGTGGGGGGAACAAGTATTTGATACGCTGCTGATTTTGTAGGTTTTCCAACTTACAAAGCATGTAGAGGTCTGTAATTTTTATCATAGGTACACTTAAACTGTGAGAGACGTTATCTGAATGACGTTGTATGATTTTTAAATAATTAATTTGCATTTTATTGTATGACATAAGTATTTGAAACATCAGAAAAGCAGAACTTATTATTTGGTACAGAAACCTTTGTTTGCAATTACAGAGATCATACGTGTCCTGTAGTTCCAGATTTGCACACACTGCAGCAGGGATTTTGGCCCACTCCTCCATACAGACCTCCAGATCCTTCAGGTTTCGGGGCTGTCTCTGGGCAATACGGACTTTCAGCTCCCTCCAAATATTTTCTATTGGGTTCAGGTCTGGAGACTGGCTAGGCCACTCCAGGACCTTGAGATGCGTCTTACCGAGCCACTCCTTAGTTGCCCTGGCTGTGTGTTTCAGGTCGTTGTCATTCTGGAAGACCCAGCCACGACCCATCTTCATTGCTCTTACTGAGGGAAGGAGGTTGTTGGCCAAGATCTCACGATACATGGCCCCATCCATCCTCCCCTCAATACGGTGCAGTTGTCCTGTCCTCTTTCCAGAAAAGCATGATGTTTCCACCTCCATGCTTCACAGTTGGGATGGTATTCTTGGGGTTGTACTCATCCTTCTTCCTCCAAACACGGCAAGTGGAGTTTAGACCAAAAAGCTCTATTTTTGTCTCATCAGACCACATGACCTTCTCCCATTCCTCCTCTGGATCATCCAGATGGTCATTGGCAAACTTCAGACGGGCCTGGACATGCGCTGGCTTGAGCAGGGGGACCTTGCATGCACTGCAGGATTTTAATCCATGACGGCGTGGTGTGTTACTAATGGTTTTCTTTGAGACTGTGGTCCTAGCTCTCTTCATTGACCAAGTCCTGCCGTGTAGTTCTGTGCTGATCCCTCACCTTCCTCATGATCATTGAGGCCCCACGAGGTGAGATCTTGCATGGAGCCCCAGACCGAGGGAGATTGGCCATCATCTTGAACTTCTTCCATTTTCTAATTGTGCCAACAGTTGTTGCCTTCTCACCAAGCTGCTTGCCTATTGTCCTGTAGCCCATCCCAGCCTTGTGCAAGTCTACAATTTTATCCCTGATGTCCTTACACAGCGCTCTGGTATTGGCCATTATGTAGAGGTTGGAGCCTCTTTGATTGAGTGTGTGGGCAGTGGTCTTTTATAAAGGTAACGAGTTCAAACAGTTCCAGTTAATACAGGTAATGAGTGGAGAAAAGGAGGGCTTCTTAAAGAAATACAGGTCTGTGAGAGACGGAATTCTTACTGGTTGGTAGGTGATCAAATACTTATGTCATGCAATAAAATGCTAATTAATTATTTAAAAATCATACAATGTGATTTTCTGGATTTTTGTTCTAGATTCCGTCTCTAACAGTTGAAGTGTACCTATGGTGAAAAGTACAGACCTCTACATGCTTGGTAAGTAGGAAAACCTGCTAAATCAGCAGTGTATCAAATACTTGTTTTCCCCACTGTATATATATATATATATATATATATATATATATATATATAAATATAAATATGAAGAAACGGGACAATAACTATTATAGACTAAACCGGGGGGTAGTAAATATCTAGGGGTTGTTGAGAAGCCTAGTCGAACTAGTAGAAAATCCAGAAGGCTGAGAATGGTGTGTGGGGGGATCGGGGGGAGTAAGTCGAGTCAACATTCTGTACCAAGCAATGTACCGCAGTGTCGTCCTGCCGCCCTATCCGACACAGAGAAATCTGCAGTACTGCAAAGTGAAGAGAGAGAGGGGGAGGGGGCTGGGGGAGGAGGTACCGCACCATCGTTCTGAGTCCAACTGGAGATGGGAAGGGGAGCGACGCATTATTGCAGTATAGTGCCATCACACGCGCACACATCAACGAAACTATACCGCACTATCCCACAAACCCACACACACCGATACGCTTCCGCACTCTCACCCGGAGAGGGGGAACCACGTTGAGGTTTGATAATTCAGAAATTAATTCACGGTCTTAGAGAAATTCGCCTGCATAATTGTTTCGTATTTAGCTTAAGAAAGAAAACTACAAATAAACCAAAAACATTTCGAGTACCAGAATCTTTGAATATATCTGGACTTAGTTATCCTGCATTAAAAATTAGTTCGCTTAGCTTTGGATTTATCTTATGGAACGAACATTATTTTTCCTTTAAAATTGCGAATCTACATCGCGATTCACTTCAAATATCTGGTCCCGCTGCTTTTCTTCGAGTGCATTATCATCCGACGTGTGTCTGGTTATTGCGGTACTTTGGGGATGACTGGCGGTGCTACAGCTTCCCTTTGAGATTGCTGCACCAGTCTCTACATACGTTTATTATCGCATCACTTTAATCAGTCCAGTCTCTGAGGTTCTGGACATATTTGGACGACAGACGATATTTTTTTTGTAATTTTTCTATTTTTTTCTTTTTACTTCAGACCCTTCCCCCCGTCGTCTCTCGCTCTCTCTCTCTTTCGCTACCCCTCTCCCCCCTCACTGCTCACTGACTGAGTCAGTTCCAAGCAGCTGCATAGAAGATGTGAGTATCAATGCGGGTTTTCCTGTTTTTATTATTTTCGTTTTTTATATCCATATATTTTCATAAACAATTGTTCATTGTATGCCAGTAGCCTATTTGCATGATGTTTTTCTTTTTCTTTGCATTTCTATAATTGATTTGTCCTAGCTTGATGTATTTTGCTTACGCAAGTCATTTTCTGTCACAGCATTTCTCAATAAGGGATCGGGTCTACCGACGTTTATTACTCTCATTCTCCACCTGCGCTTTAACGAAAATTCCTTTAGCAAAATACCTTTAATTGTTTTAATTAACAAACAGCTTAGAAAGTTTGGGGCCTAAATGCCATTGGTTTTCCACCACATTATTCTTATATTGGACTATTGGTTCAAATGTCTGTAGTGTTAGAAAATCCATGTCAATATGAACTGATTGGTCTGAGCTAGTTAGGAAACTGAGCAGCATGTTTGTCTTTGGTTTCCTGCTACAGTAGGTAATACAGTAAGGTTATTATACACAACATCAGGGAGGAGTCTGTCCTGCACCAGCAAAACAATTTCATGTTTTTTTCACATGATGGCACAATGTTTAAATTTCATATTGTCTAGATTGTGGATGGAATCGCTGCCTGCGCTGTATATTTGGTTCATTTAAATGGTCTGTCAGGACGAATGACTCACACTATTGAAATGCATAGTGTTTGTTAGAACGTCCCCCTCACTCCTCAACCTCACTCCATCCCTTACCCCTCCTCCTTCCAATATTTGAAAAAATATTTTTGGGTTATTCGCCATCTTTTAAACTTCTTTTTGCCCCTCTAAGCTTTCCTCATCTCCCTTCAATTGCTCCTCTTAATTCTCCCAACTTATCTGTTGGCTTTTCCCCTCATCCTTTTTTTCTCATTACCTCCAGTGCTTCCAATCCCTCATTTACCTCATACCTCCTCTTTCCCATCTCCTTTCCTCATATAATTTGTCCATCTCTTGAGAATCTCACAATCTCTATTATCATTAATCAAGGCATATATTTTGTGAAGGTTTTAGTAACAATACTTTGGAAATCCAGTCGTTTTATCTTGAATGCTCACAACTTCGAAATAACTGAAATGTAAAATATCCTCTCCCTTGCAACTTCTTCTTCTCGTCCTCTCCTGTTTCTTATCTCTTGATGGATTTATCTTTCCCCTTAGTTTACTTACCCTCTCTTCCCGTCTCTCTCTTTCCAATAACCCTTCTCCTCTCCATCCTCTCATATCCCTCTCTCCCAGGTCTGCCCCTGATGCTGCTCCCCCAGCTGGACCTCCCGGAGCTCCAGGAGCCCCAGGAGCAGATGGAGCCCCAGGTGGAGGGCCTCCAGCACCCCCTCCCAACACCTCCAGTAACCGCAGGCTACAACAGACACAGGCCCAAGTAGAGGAGGTGAGCTCTTGGCCAACATCTCCATTACCAACCTGCTCTGTGCTTCCATAATCTGCCCCTGTTGGGACCTCTCAGGACACACCGTGCAGTTAAACATGAAGCTAGCTTCTCCATCTGGAAGGGACGTCATCGTTTGCGACAGCTATCATGACCGTTCAACACTAGGCCAGGCCTACAGGGCTGAACTGAACTGCACTTCCAGTTGCTTCCTCCTCTGATCACCTTCAGTCTGTTTGGTGTGAGCAACAGCACCACCTAGTGTGCTCCATTTGGCTTTTCATCTGTACAAATCAGTCAAATAAGGGATGGGAATTTGGGCAGCATAAAATAATGTTCAGTAATGAAATGCGCTCAATGAGTTGTTGCTTAGAAGATTGATAAAAAGGAAGAATGTTCAGTAATAAAATGTGCTCAATGAGTTGTTGCTTAGAAGATTGATAAAAAGAAAGAATGTTCAGTAATAAAATGTGCTCAATGAGTTACAGCGTAGAAGACTGATACAGTTTTAATGATAGATGTTACATCTGTCTGGAAAGGGGAGAGATGTTTTTGTGCGTGTCTTTGATTGTTGGGTAACATTAAGTATCTAGTCTCCTACTCAAGTCATTTTTTTCTCCCAGTTTCATTTCAGTAATGTTTTGGCTGTGCAGCCTTTGTCAGGATGCGTCTTTCTGGAATGCTCGTCCTATTTAATCAACCCGACAACAGGACTTCGTAGTGCTCTGAGTTAGTGGTGTGGTGTATACTTAATGAATGAAGCACTAAGAAAGGTAGTAACAGGATTTGGAAAATAGAATTGCCAGGTGAACCCATATGGCATGCATACAAATATGACTGAATGTGATAATGTTTTAAAAATAATATTATCATAACAATGGGAAATTTAAAGTAGTTAGCTATTAACATCATATTTAAGGAATTTGGTCTTATCCACAGATAATTACAATAGTGAGCATACACATTTTCATATATTTCAGCATTTTCTATGGCCTGAGAAAAGAAAGGTGCTCAACTTGAAGTGCAATTCAGCATGCTTTGCAAAAATGGGTAGTGCTGCCTTGTTAGATCACATATAAAGAAGTGTGGGCCTGATCTTGTTCAGTCTATTTGTAAATGATGGATAACATTGTTAATGGTTCAATATTCAGTGGGATGATATCATTTTCTATAATGGAAGCTATCAGTTTAGTTGAAAAACAGTCATGTCTTTTCTCAACTTCTTGTCCCCCCTCCACTTTGTCTGCAGGTTGTGGATATCATGCGGGTTAATGTGGACAAGGTTCTGGAAAGGGACCAGAAGCTGTCAGAACTGGATGATCGAGCGGATGCTCTCCAGGCAGGGGCCTCCCAGTTTGAGAGCTGTGCAGCTAAACTCAAGAGCAAATACTGGTGGAAGAACGCAAAGGTAATGGCAATCAATCATTCTTAACATTAGCAGGCACTTTAAACTAAAGCAACATAAATGTAAGATTCAGAAGAAGGTTATAGAAATATCATGTAAGGATAAACTCTTTGCATGTATCACATTACTCTTATATATTCAAGTTTATACATACTGTAGGTATATATTGTATATACTACATATTTCCAATGGGGGACCATGCCAAGCCACAGCTGTGATTGTGCTGCCATGCCAGTGCCATGCATGACCAACCAACCGATCCACAGAGGTGTGGGTCGCTGAAGCAGACACTCAGCGTCTGTCCTGGGAATGTTGTCTTCCCATTTCCTTCTCACTAATCCTTTAATTAGTGCCTGTGGGCGAGCCAAGCAACGCTCCTAAGAATGGCAGAATAGTGAAGCTCTCACTGAACGCCTTGGTTGTCTAGCTAGCAATTCTTCCTCAGAATTGCCTAACAATGGTGCCTATTTTTTTAATTTGACATTAATTATATTTTTACGATTAATGAAATGTTACATTTTCCTGTGTTTATCATTGTTGTACCAGGTTGGTGTGTGTGTGCTTGTGTCAACTGGATCAATCCAGAGCAACTTCAACCCTTCATAGAAAATTTATGTTTACGCTGTAGAAAATATTTCTCTCAAAACACGAGCAGAAGTCCCTAATAACCTCCTCTGTCTCACGTTTCTCGTAGATGATGATCATCATGGGCATCATAGGGGTTCTCGTGGTCGGAGTTCTTTTCTGTAAGTACCATTATTCAGTCCTGTTATCACATTTAGAAGAGGCAGTAGTTGATACAGATTCATCTCTGTCACCCATCATCCACTAGAACGAACATGGTTGGATGCTGCTCACTGAATTATCTATTTCACATGATTCAATTAGGGATTTAGGAATCCATAAATCTTCAGGCTGGGTGTTTTATAAAAACACTTTGTGGCGACAAATCAATCAAGTAAATACATTTGAATGATTGATTTAAACAAACCACTTTCTCTTTCTTGTAGTGTACTTCTTCTACTGAGTTATCCCAGCGTTGCAGGACACAGACATGAGAGCAAAATAGGAGGGAAAAAGAAAATCGACAACACATC
Source organism: Esox niger (assembly GCA_016801105.1). Classification (NCBI taxonomy): domain Eukaryota; kingdom Metazoa; phylum Chordata; class Actinopteri; order Esociformes; family Esocidae; genus Esox; species Esox niger. Next base: position 14,313 of record JACXGJ010010404.1, read on the forward strand.
CAACCTCCAATCCTACCCCTTCTCCTTCTCTCTCCACACCAAGTCTTCCATCAAACCATCTAGCACTTAAACGTGACAGTAGTGTGTAGATGTCTGCTCTCTGTTCCCTTTGTCTTCCAGCCCTCTCCGTTTTTGCTCCGTCTTTCCACTTCTGTTTTGGCATGTTTACTCACTCACTCTCTTCTGCCTCTGCATCTCATACATTATTGAACGTGCAGTAAGGAAAGGAGAATGAGCGGACAGATGGGGCAGTGAAAAAGCCCTCTTGACAAAGATGACAGGAACCTAGTCTAGGAAAAGAAAGCGAGAGAGGAAGCAAGAAGGTCGAAACGGAGCAGGGAGATGGACAAGTTGAGGAAACAGAGATGGACAGAGAGAGTGAAAGGACAGCTAAAAACAGTGAATATGTTATTTTGATCCAAGATACAATAAGTTTGTTCCTGTTAACTTTCTGTCCCTGACATCCAGTACCTACCAACCCAGTCCCCTACCTCCTACCACTACTGCTAACGTGTTACTACCCCTAATACAAGATCATGGTTAAGATTATGATCATTTTGTTGTGCGTGTGCGTGTGTGCGTGTGTGCGTGTACTCGTGATCCAAATCAATGTAGTCAGTAGCTTTTTCCAGGATAAGTTTATCTCGTGCTAGGCCTTCACTGGCGTTCCTGTCTTTTCCTTTTCTTTCTCTTTCTCTCACTCATTGTGGAGTTTTGTGAAATGAGGGACAGAGTGAAAATAAGAAAAGGCATGAAAAATACTGGAATGGGCAGAAATGACTTTTGGGACACTTTTAGTATATCTTTATTCTTGTACCACAAAACGAGCGGTTGAACAAACAAGAAGAAAATTTGCTAGATTGCCATAGACAGACAGACAGACACAAACAGACAATCTCTACCCACATAGAGTATTCTTTTCAGTATAGGTATTAACTCTTGGCACAGTGTGATAACACTGCATAGTAAACTGAAAAGGCCATTTTTTTTGACTGGGTCGTGAGCGGGGTCACTGTGTTGTGGTTATGTTCAGACACTCCTGTACGTTCTAGTAGAGAGTGTACAGGGTTTGGGATGAATGGTTCAACAGATGAGTCCGTAACCAAATGTCCCCCAGAATAACCCCTCTCTGGCCATCAAACCAACCATGAAACACAGTTTCCTACAAAGGCCCAATGGATGTGTTTGTGTATTGCCTGACCTGCATGGCAGACAATGTTCATAGTTTGGCCTGTTTGTGTGACCTATTTATCTGCCATTTCTGAAACGAACTGCCGATTGTACATGTGTATTTTATTTTGTTAGTGGTTTTCAGACCTGTGTATAGGCTACTGTATCTCTGACTTATTAATAATAACTCATGCATATGCAATGCACTGAAGATCAAGAGTTTGCCAAATTGCTGTCGTTCACTTGCACACTTCAGTAAGGAGCAGTGGTTGATGCTACAGTAATATTCGGATGACAAAAGAAAAAGCATAATACAGTAGCACACAAGTAGTACCATACTTAACGTTTGCTGGACTATTGTTCCTGAAATAGGGTTTTTTAGTTTGTTTCTATTTTATTTCGGTGTTGGATATTCTATTTCCTCTCAATGGCTGATTCAGAGGGACTGTTTGACACATTGTAAAAATATGAAAAATAGCTAAGTGTAAATTGCATTTATGAATGAAAATAGTGATTAAATAAATAATCTAATGATATTGTGCAATAATATTATTAGGTGAGGAGATTATTCAACGTGATAATGCTGGAAGAGATGCAACAGGATCGTGAGAATTCTTTAAAAACGCATGCTTATCACTTTTGCTGATGCCAATAAAGAAAATCATCAACTTTACTGTGTGCCTGCCTGCCCCTTCATCATTGAAGTGAAAATACACCTGAACCATCTATTCATATTCTGAGAAAAACACCCATGGCTCTATGAACAAAAACATATATATATTTATTTCAAAATGTCACCACTGTTTGTAGTACATATTAAATTCACATTAAAGAAACCCTTATGATGTATTCAACAGCCTTCTAACATCACATCTCTGCAAACCTGAAATAATACAAGCATTTAAACAGTCAGGTTGTCATCAAAACATTTTATGAATTAAGAATTAAATTATGTAGTCTGGTTGGACAGAGATGTCCTTACTACAAACAAATAGAAATCTTACTACAAACAACACAATTAAGTCCATAGAGAAAGAGTGGAGTTAGGGTTAGGTGCACTTACTTATTTCATTACTTGATAGAAGAACAGAATAGTTACCACCAGAAAACCCAGGAACATCCAATAGGAATCTGTAAACACAGAGAACAGTAAATGTGAATAAACACAATCTTCTCATCAGGGTGTTAGAAATCAGCCATGTCGTATAGTGGTAGTAATAATAACTCGCGGGTTACCAGAGCCCAACCACAGGGCGAATCTTAACTTTCTGTTATTCTCAACATCTAGTCACATTCACTTCTAATGAACTATACATTCATATTGTAGTTGTTAATGCTCAGATCCTACAAGGGTGACTTGGGAGTCATTAGGAATTAAACAATTTTTTTCCATAAGGGGCATTATCTGAAATCTTTCAGAGAAGAACTCGCATCCTTTTGTAAATAACTGTCCGGTCATCCTTAATGACCACAACCCTGAGGTCCTGTCCTGGGCTGATCCAGACCATGATAGCGGCATACCTGGAGGAGCCTCTACGGTCAGGCTGAGGGAGAGCGGTGCATCCAGGGCAGTGTGTGTCACACTACAGGTGACCGTGGTTCCAGGTGGGAAGATGGAGGCATAAAGGGTGAGTTGGGAGGAGAGGGAAAAGGTCCCATCACTGTGCTGCCGATGGCTGGAAAGTGACACCTGGTCTGATAGGATGGTAGGCTCTGAGTCTGTAGGGGACAGGGACAACCACTCTATCTGAAGAAAGCAAGGGAGGAAAGTGTCAGCAGAATGTCCATGATTCTTTTAATAATGTCTGTACTTCTACATATGAAAATATAAAATAAATGAAATAGCATAATTAGTAGCAAGTACTGCTGTACGTTTGCCTACTGATGGCCTTCTGTCGGGGTACTGGGTCCTTGTGTGAGACACTGACGTGACAACAGAAATGACCTGACACCAGACATTGACCTGGACACTGACACCAGACATTGACCTGACAACAGACACTGACCTGGACATCCAGAGGGTAGTAGTTCTTACAGTGGCAGCTCAGCTTCAACTTGTCCTGAAATACCAGCTTCTCCTCAGAGAATGAAACCTGGGGAGGTTCTGGAGACAGTCAGAGGTTGAGAGGTTACAAGGCGTTAACATTCTAGTCTGATATGCATCGGTTACACAGCATCTCATATTAAACAGACACCTAATGTCAAACCTAAGGAGACACGTCGGTCAAGTGGTCATAGAGGAACTCACGTATGACATGTAGCTGAACCACCTGCTGGGCCTGGAACAGTCCAGCGCTGACAGTGCATATGTAGGTGCCCTGGTCAGACACCTTCAGTCTGGCCAGAGTAAGAGACGCATTGCCCTCTCCCATTAGCTGTGTGACATCCACGCTGGAACCCTCCCTCTCCACGTGTACTAGAGGAGGAAAACACGCCAGAGACTTATGACAATGCATGAAATGTAATGTAATCTGCTTTGTAATATTTCCGGGAACCTCTCGGCCTTAGCAATGATTGTAAAAATATATTTGCATTTTCCAGCTCTGTGTGATGCATATAAGTGTTGACCAAGGTGGTCCTAATGACGTTATGTTGGTAAGTAGACCAAACTTATTGAACACTGGTTTAATGCCTTTTACCACTCACCTTGTGGACCCATCTCCAACTCTGTCTGCCTCGCCCTTATCTCAAGAACTTTCCTCCCATGTCCTCTGTGCTGTAGTCGCCACTCAAGCCCCACCTCCTGTCTGGGGGTTCGGGTCTGCTGCCTGAATCCACAGTCCAGGAGGGCGACACCCCCTAAAGGAGCAGACTGTGACTTCGAGCCAGAGAATACCACAAACACCACTAGAAGAGAACGGAGAGAAATAAAGAGTGCATTATGTATAGAAAAATAACAAGGTCAAGAAACTTAATGATACAGGAGTTATTGAGACGAGGGAGGGGGAAAGAATAAATCTGACAGTCAAAGTGTGATGCATTGTTAGAATTTAAAAAAAACATCTACACCAGTCATTTGACCAGAAACATGACAATAACTTCTTTGTCTCACCCTCAGTCAGCAAAGTTCCTGATTGGCTGAGGGGGAGATCCAGTTTGCTCTGCATGAGGACTGGACGATCTGATTGGTCCATACTAACTGACTGTGTCTGCAGGACCAATGTGAGACTGAGCCCGCCTCCCTCAATCTGCAAGCAGACAATGAAATAGGCCGGTTCTGTGGAGCCCTGCTTGGCCTCACGGGGGTAGTATTGGCTGATCTCACAGTTCACCTCCTGGTCATTACAGTCAGCGTGAAGCAGCTGACCTGCATCTGGGATCTCCAGAGATGTAACTACATGGATAAAGGTAGACAGAGTAGGGGGAGTGAGTAGGCGATGGATGTGGAAGAAAATGATTAAGGTGAGTAAGAAGGCAGTTGATGGACAGAGGTCAAGAGAACCAGGGTCATTAAATTTAGGAACTTTACCAGATTACAGTTCCAATGTATAGGAGAGAACCAGATCATGAACCAACCTTTAGCATCCATAATGATGTTGTTTGGATCAGGGACATCTGGAGGGTTGAACGGGGTCAGAGTATCAGGTGAAAGGTCAGGGGTCACGGCCAGGTCTCTGAGGACCAGAGTGGCTGGGGTGCGACTGAAGAGAGACCCACCGCCCATCCCCCCCATCCCACTGCCCTCCTCCACCAGAGAACAGGACAGCACCACGTCCGCTCCTCCCTGGCCTTAAAAGAGATTGATGCCAAAAATTGGCGCATACAGTGCTGGAATGTGAGCACAGGTAATGTCCTGATACACTGTCATCGCATGTACAGAACATTTATTCGGCAGTATAAAAAACAAATGCACTCTTACCAGAAACGCAAGTAATAAGATATCCAAACAGCAGAATGTGAAGCATCTTTCAAGTAGTATTTCAGATGACGCTGCAGTAAATGCTGACATTTATGTACAAGCAAAACGTATCATGTTTAAAATACACGTTACTTTCGCTTTTGGTTTGAAGTAAATACAGATTAATTAAGTAAAAAAGGGCAATTAGGTGTACACGTAAAACATTATTTGTATAACACAATGTTTAAACATTTATCAAATTAATTACTGTGTTAAATATAATCTTTTAGATGCCATTTTCTAGCGTTGTTCCAAGAATTCGGCTCAGGTCGCTCATTGATGAATCTTCAAAAGCGTAGTACGAAACTGAAATCAGTGAGGGAGCTCTATTCATTGACCCACACGTCATCGGGCGAATGCGGGGAGGGAGAAAGATCCTTCCAAATCGATGATCAATCTGCGTAGCTAATTATGTTGTAAAAAAGGTAACATGCAAAAAGTATATTTTCTATAACACCAATTATTTAAATGTCTAGAAAGTTTCTATCAGAATATAATAAAACGCGTTTTTAGTGGGGGGGGGGCGCTGTTGCGAAAGTAGCTCTCTTTCCTTCATTTGCAAATGGGATCGAAAATGTGGTTTGTAGTGATGTGATCACTAAGCTACAACGAATGTGTAACTACTGCGGTTACAAAAAGCTTTCGAATTAGATTGACAGCTGTGTATTTTAGTCTCAGTAAACCATGCATGTGAAAATTATTTGCTTTCCGACACTCGTGTTTAAGTTACTATTGTACATTGGTTAGTACCGTAAAGAGACCGCACATGGAAATCAAATGCCGGTCCAAGACGTTTCTTCTAGCGCAGTATGACTCTAAATTAATGTAGAGGAATTAAACAGAAAGCGTTTGTAAAGTAGGTCAGTGACATAAGTTAGAGAAAAACCTTTGCTCATCTCTGTCTAAAAGTCTCGTCTTTCGTTATGAACACACACACACACACACACACACACACCCTAACCAAACCAAACCGTAACCTAAAAAGAGTAACATTTATGCCTAAACTTTACCTAGGTGTAATGCCTAACCTTAACCCTAAACTTAACCAACAATGCCTGGACCTAACCTAAAGAAACTGTAAGTGTAAAAATGAAGTGTATGTTTGATCCTAAATCCTGAGTAAGAAATCAACTTTTGCCTCATGTGGACCGGCAAAAGGTCCCCATGAGTCCAATTATTTCTGGTTTTACTATACTCATTGGGACAATTGGTCACGTGAGTATAGTTAGACCTAAAACACACACACACACACACACACACACACACACACACACAATAAAAACAGAATGTCCCAATGAGTATTTAAAATTTTAGGGCTTTATTTGGATCCAGAATCAGACAAAAGCATTTTCCATTCAAGTTATATGTTCTTGTTGGCATTATCTCTTAAGTGTGGACTTCACTTATTCTCCTCAATCGTTTTGTTGATCCAGTCATTGTACTTAGCCACCCGTGTGTACACCCCATATCGACCACTCTTTCCACAACCCACACCCCAACTGACAATGCCCGCAGCCCAAAAACTGCCATCTCTGGCGTTCTTCAAGACATATGCACCTCCACTATCCCCCTGACAGGAGTCCTTGCCACCCTCAGGTACCCCAACACAGAACATGTTGTCTGTCAGAAAGGGGATTGTTTCCTTTTGTACTTTTTTTGCTTCATTTATAGATGTTTCACAGGTATTCTGGTCCACCACAGGTAAGCGTATATACCTTAGCTCATTGGCAATCATGTCATCCTCTTTGATGCCATAGCCTGACACCATACTGGAAAAGGAGAGGGTAAGGGAGGGGTCAGGTTCCTGAAGACTGACAGTCCTAACATTCATTTGTTTATTGAGCTATTGACTATAAAGGAGTGGTTGTGCAATTTGCTTGTTTTTAGGTTACACTGAATTTGCAAGGAAATTAAAGGAGCAATGAAAATTAACTAATTATAATATGTAGGTAAATTTGCCTTAGAAATAAACCTTTAGTGTTCATGTTATGTTTCATAATATAACTTAACAAATCAGATTAAAGATCATAATATGATTTAACAAATCGGATGGAAAATCATAATATATAATAGCAAGTCAGATTAAAGATCATAATATAATATACCCAATTGGAATAAAGATCAGAAAATAATTTGTAATCAAAGTAAACAAGACTCACCCAGTCTGGTCACTGGTGTATACAGCGCCCTCTGGTGGCAGACACAATGGCATTACGGCAGTGCTGAATGTGATTGGTTGTTGGAGTTTTATCAAGGCAATGTCATGATTGTAGTTGGCAAAGTTTGGGTTATTGTACTCTGGGTGCACGTGTAGCGAGGCGACATCAAGATGAGGGGATTTTGCTAGTTTTACTGCATCAACGTTTCCCACAAAAACCTTTCAAACAAAACAAATTAATTGTCAACCTAAAAGGTGAACTTTCCCATTTGCATTTACTCATTGAATGAATCTACATACCAAAATAAATGAATGATAACCTGTGTTGTAGCTCGACCAAAATACTGAAACATAAGGGTCTCTTTACATTACACGGTACGTCTTGATCATGCTGGAGCAAATTCAAACCTTATAAAAATGATTACAGAAACGAATATAAGTCTATCAAGCATTTCATTCTTTCTCTCTTAACATAAACTATCCCTAAGCC
>JACXGJ010010405.1:0-22027 GCA_016801105.1 Esox niger
GGAGAGGATCCACCACTTCCTTGTTCTGCTGCTGGTGTTGAACCTCCACGGCAGGATGGATGGGCTGTGGAGAGGATCCACCACTTCCTTGTTCTGCTGCTGGTGTTGAACCTCCACGGCAGGATGGATGGGGTGTGGAGAGGATCCACCAATTCCTTCTGTTCTGCTGCTGGTGCTGAACCTCCACGGCAGGATGGATGGGCTGTGGAGAGGATCCACCAATTCCTTCTGTTCTGCTGCTGGTGTTGAACCTCCACGGCAGGATGGATGGGCTGCTTGAGAACATTTCCTTACCTGTGGATTGGCAGGCTGGGATGAACATCGTTGTATTGGACATGGCTGCCAACATTGACTGAAGGTTGGTAGACTGGATCATCTTATATATACCTGTAAATAGTGCATACCTGTCCACATAGTACATTTTGTGTGTCTGACGCCACAAACCACATTCCCTCAGGAAAAATATAATGTTATATTCTATTGTATGTGGTATGGCTTTTGCAGTCACAAGAAATTTTTCATTTTGGAGGGAAGACAAGGACAACTGAGGCCAGATTCAAGATTATATATGCACATTATAATTTCTGGACTGTTAACCAAAAACAAACAATAACAATAACCCCTCCCTACACCACATCCATCACCCCCCCACATCACTCCCTCCACATGCATCCTTCAATGAGAGAGACAGACAGAGAAGCAAGAATAAAAAAAACATGTCATTGACATCTGACTTTTCCTGACCTTTACATATTCAGTTGTATCGTTATTGTCAGCAATTTAACACACATCTGTGAATGTTATATCTTAAAACAAAATTTTAGATGTATTATTAGGCAATCAAATATCTGGTCAGAGCAAACAAATCAGAGACAGACTTATATTGATTCACTGCTCAAAAGGAATTGTTGATAAGATTCAGGCTGCTTTTAATGCAACGCACTGAAACTTCACCAAATTGTATTTTAAAATGTACCTTCAGGGAAAACTGCACAGGTGAAATGGCCCTCTAAATGGGCTGTGACATGGCTCAACCTTGTTGGGTGAACAAATTTGAGTGACAGAACCTGGATGGTTATATGCATCTTCAAAAGGAGAGAGCCTAATTGGTCAAATTGAACATTGTAAGATGATCTCAGACATCAATTAGTGCCAAGCCAGTTACTGAACCAAAAGACAATTTTAACTGAAGTAAAATGGTCAAACAATGAGTATTGAACAAACATTTACACTGAAGACCTGATTTAGCTGACAGGCAGATCATATCCACATGCTTTAATCATCTTTTAAAGGTAATTTATGTGCGGGCCTGAAATAATGATCATAGTCATTACGTCAACAATTTATATAAAACACCCAGTTGGGCGTGCAAAAATCGTACTATGGACTCAATATACAACCAAACTAATAGGCTAAAAGTTCGTTTAGCTGCAAGCGATCATACGTTTAAGGCTATTATAGTAAAGCCTTTCGATATCCTAACGTTAGCTGGTTAGCTAACTTCACTAGTTAGCTAACATTATTGATACTAAACGTTAAGCCTTTGTGCGAAGTTCAGCCTTGCTAGCTAACATCAACTTTATTGTCGAATTCATTTCAAGACACAAAGCTTGATTAACATTCAGTCAACAAGCTAGCTAACATTAGCTTTCCTGTCTAATTCAAGACACCGGCATTGTTTTATACAGAACAAAAAGTGATTCAATATAGCTACTCACTCGGATTACCGTCGATCAGGTTAAAAAACATGCCATTGGTAAAACTTGTGCCGGTCCATGGTTATCCAATTCCTTAGGTGACGCAGTAGCGAATAATGACTGTCCTGGAATATGGGCTCAAATGTCTTAAATAAAGCGGATTTGCACAACTGTAAATCACAATTCACACGATGGTTTTGCATTTCGTAGTTGTATTTAAATATATGCGAATGCGTGACTAAAGACTTGCAAGAGCTAACAATTTGCATCTGTACGATATTTTGCAAGTATTCAAAACATATTTACAACTCCTTACATAAGCAGACAAATCACCAAAAACAAAGACAACTCGCGAAGGACATATACAATCTCGTTTATTTCTGATAGGGGGTGAAAGAAAATTACTGCCATATAGATTTGCAAGTGCGTTAGATTTTCATACTTGTGTTTCCTGAGTTGTGAATATGTAAAAAAAAAAAAACTGTACTTGTGAAATATCTTTAGCAAATCGCTGTCTACGGATACAAATCTACGGTGGCCCACCCGGGCAAAACACAACAACATTACCAATGCAAACAAAAGTTGAAAACACAGCAACATTAACACACAACTAAATAACAAAAAATTAAACAATTATAAAAACGCTGCATTTCAGAAAACAAACTACCCACAACACAACCGCATTAACTCACAACACAACATTGTCTCACACCATAACAGCATTAGCACAAACCACAACAACATTCGCAGAAACGCTGCGTTTCAAATTGCTGAAAACGTTAGTGTTACAGACCATTAGGGGCAGCGCCAAGTGGAATTAGTTGGGTTCCAACAAAATATACATTTCACCTCATTCCGAAGGACAGACTTCGGGTGCTCTTACGTTATTGTTTTCATTATTACCTTGCTATGGTGAACACTTATCCAAGTATTTTTTTTACCGAGTAAGTTTACATCTCTGCCCTGCGAAGGAGGTGGTAGTGAACATCGATTCCCGATCGATGAAGAGGTCAGAAAAAGGTGGTTGGTGGCAGTACATCGTGACATTAACATGTCACAAAGATGTGCAATACACATTTTACCGCAAATGTCTTCCCTGAGGGGACGTTGGGAAAACGGTGGTAACTAAACAAGTGTGGTTTCTACCATATTCGCATGGAATTGTCATATTCAAAAGAGACCTGGTGTTAGTGAAAAGTGACTGAAATCCACTGCCCCTACAGAGGAAGACGAACGAGGCAAGAAATGTTCGCTAACAACGATGGACTGCAGTTTCTGATCCAATCTAGACACATGACTACAGGGCAGGCCCGCAGCCCTGGATATGGCCTTAATAATGTTGAACAAGGAGCAAGCAAGAGAAATTCAGGAGCTTCAAAGCTGGAAAACCTGACAACACAGCACCGCTTTCGTGTACAGTGGTTTAATGGGATCTGACGAAGACAGGTTTTTACACAAGGTACAGTAATTGTTTACTATCATGCAGTCCGAAAGTCCTGCATCTCCTACTGTGATATTCAAAACAAGGACAACAAATCTTACCAAAAGTAAGCCTACTGAATGAATATTGTCTTAGCATTAGGCATGCACTGCAGTGTTGAAACTGTTTAAAAAACTGAAATTGCAGTAAAACAAAAACGATGTAATAAATATATTAAATAATCAGGATGTTAAGACTAATACAGGCAAACCAAGCAATTTTTCCTAATACAGGAAAACCAAGCAATGAGTGAAGTTCAAGTAAGCAAACAGCTCCATGATATCCAAAGCTATTTGGTCTTAAATACTCCCAGCCTGTTTCCTTCTGTAGATTTGCAACCTACAGCCTCCAGGTGGCGTTCTGGGATTTGATTGAGGTCTGCAGACACCAAGAGTCACCAGTGCAAACACGTCCAAGATAAGTTTTCCTTGACGAAAAGCAGTAAGGGACCACTCCATTGAATACAGTACTTTATATGGAATATTTATCATACTGTTGTTTTTCCTTGTGTTAATATCTATTATTCTTCACTTTATTTGTGTTATGGACCTAGCCCAATGCAAGGGGATTATATTGTAATGAAACGGTTTTCTTTCTGTTCAGTCAGTCATCAATGAGTTTTTCTTTTTCACTGGGTCTGAAACAGAAGAATTTGGGTAATTTTTTTAAACATCCGCCAGTCAACAGTGATCATCTATTGGGCCAACTTCCTCCACTTCCTGCTTGGGTCAGTATGGATATGGATCCCCAAAGATAACATCAAAGCCAACATGCCACCCGAGTGGCACCACTCTGCTGCCAGACACCATCTTCCCTACTCCTGCAGAGTGAGGTGTTTTCTTCTTGCACTTCAAGGGCATGTTGGGAATGTCACAACATGGAGCGGTCACTTTTTTTAATCCTTTTGGTATGCTGGTTCTGTGAGTGACAAGATGGTTAGGTAGCCAGGAATTCTTTCCTTACTTATCCCTGATCATGGCCTCTTTGGTGGAGGAGGGCTACCTCGTGGATGATCTTGTTCCATGCAAGATCTGTCGGACAACTTTACTGCTGAGGCGCACCCAGATGCCAGTGCATGAGGTAAGGGAGACCCTGTCCATTACCAGGCTATGGATGCATGTCAAAAGAATGATTCAGAGAGTAAAGGATCACAAGCTGTTTGACACAGTCTGACCATCTCAGGGAGCATCAACCAACTATTTGCCTTTTCATGCTTGCTGGTCAACAAATCTAAATGGACCTTTGGTCAGAGCCTGGGCCAAGCTGGTATAAATGTACACTTGTTTTTGCTTTGGGTCACTCTGATTTGGAGCAATAGTTAAAGGAGATGCTTTGGTGATCCATGCATTATTTGTTAAAGACAACCAACTGCATTAAGTAATAGCTGCATGTAATGAAATGTATATTGAATATTACCTGATCTTGTACCCATCACAAAATCAGTTGAACTTCACAAACATTCAAATATGAAATGTATATTTAGTGGATGAAATATCAATAACTTGTAACACTGCAATGCATATCAGTTGTGTGTAGATCTTGTATTGGACTTAATAAAGAAATGAGTTTTATTAAGCACCGAACAGAAAAAATGAAAGATTCAACAGCATGTTTGTGACATACAGAAGATATACATTCATTAATAAATATTAACAGTTATTTGTTTAACTGTTGAAATGAAACATTAAAATACATTCTTCATACAATCCATATTTGTTTTTTCTTAATATTAATTTGTAAAAACTGAACTAGCACCCAAGCACGGGGCAACATTCTGTTGCGAGACAGACTTCTGCAAGTAGTGGTAAAAATCAGTGTTCAACCTTAATCTAATAGTGTTTGAAACACAATCTTTATACATCCACTCAACTAGAATCTCCTCCTGAGCACAGATGAGTCACACCAGCTACAACCTGTTAGGTGACCTTGCACCTGCCAGTAGTAGGCATGTGATCTCTTCAACTCTCCATTTTGTATTTTCAGGTAATTATGTTTTTAACTTTTGTTTGCATTTCAAATTTTGTTATGTATCATTTTTGTTAATATTGTTGTGTTGTGTGTTAATGTTGTGTTTTCAACTTTTGTTTGCATGGCTAATGTGTTTTGAACCCGTCGGCCACCGTAAAAATCACAATCTTCGGATACAAATCGCGTTCTACAGATTTCTGTAGGTGATTACATTCTATAGGCTTTTAGACTTCTCAACGAAACAGTTTCTATAGGTGTGCAAATCTATTGTGACGTAAAATTTTTGCCAAATGTCAGGTGACTGTAAGTGACCAATAGGAATTTAAGAGAGGGATACCTGTTTAGCTAATAGCTTTACTTCAATGCAGAGTTTCATTCAGCTGGCGTGGAGGACATCCTGGCTGGGACGTCCATTTGATTCAAGAGCATTAGGTAAAGTTGCTTTGTAAAGTGAAAATAATTACTGTCGTACTATATGCGTTGTCGCTATCTAGATGTTTGTTTCATGTAAACCAAATTAACATGACAAGTCTTTGTGAACACGAGTGACGGCTAAATGTTACAGTAGCAAGCCTCAGTCCGAATGCGGAGGAGCAGTGACTCTACTAGTTCCTCACGGGATTGTGCTTCTCTATCTCTAAGGGAGACGCCTGCCAGTGAGAACTCATTTCAGCCGCATTTACCTGCGATCTTGTTCTTTAGGTCATGATGCAGCCTTCATGACCATAGGTGAGGGTAAAAACGAACACTGACCAGTATTTCGAGAGCTTTGCCTTTGCCACGGGTCGATGTATGTTGTATTTTATGTTCTGTATTGTAGACTATTTGACAGTTAACTTTAGATTAAAACTCTATTATGTTTAGCTGCCTTCACCGGTGTTACAGTTTAAAATGTGTTCTGATTAACTGGTGACATCCCCAGATGCGACGCAGGTGGGTTTTGACACTCCTTGGGCAGAAATGATAGTGTAGGTGATCGCCGCCCGCCGATGGGGGGCGGGTCTGTTGTCCCGGGCGTCTATACCATCGCTCATGTGTCATTCATATCATTTCAACATTTACACCTACCAAAATCAAATCCTCAACATAGGCAACACCGCAGGTGTGGTGTAATGAACACAAACTGAGTGTACACATGTTAACACGTTGCACAAATTCAATATGCAATGCAGGCTCATGTCATCTTACTTTGACTGAGGGAAAGAACAACTATGTGCTGCATGAATTTTAGAAGTGGAATGTCCGTTTTCTAGTAGAATGTCCCAGAATATATGTTCCAGTGTGTAAGAACAAATACGTTTTCCAGAAACATACACCATCGTCGACATATCTCTCGTACCCTTGACTTATGTGGAGGTGTGTTATTTAAAAATGTAGCCATAACTTTTCTGACTAAAAGAAAATTAGCCAATTATAGCCGACGCTCTGAGACCCAGCAAAACATGTTTTTGAGTTTAGATTTGTTTTATATCATTGTAGTGTTTGGTGCATAACAGACATATTAACAAAAACAAATTGGTTTTCTATGTCTATATATATATTTTGTCAGGCAAATCTTTTCTTGCCTGACAAAAATTGTCCCCCTCCTCCCCATGCTGAGACTGAATGGTCTGACAAACTTCTAAATAATTTTGGTAGCTCATTTTCTATCAAATAAATTGTTTTGACATTTTTGGGGTCTTAAAAATAATTGAATTTGACTTCAAAGAACCCTGCTGTAGCTCTATCTGGCTGCATAGACAAGCGAGGTAGAGTTAGTTTTAAAATAGACATTCAGTGGACATTCGTATTCGCCCTTCAAAACTAACTAATTTAGAACAAGGTAAAATACAATCCACACTTCAGTGTATCAGTCAAATATTTTTTATATATTTTGTATTAACAAGGTAAAAATATATTTTTAAATAATGATATTAAAATTCAAGTGTCTATAGAGTGTGCCATGATGACAAAAGTGTTATATTTGGACACGTGGGGGGATGGGCTTCAATTAAAAAACTAACTTTTCCTCGCTGCATAGACATGCCTATTCAACTACTGCAAGCTAAGAAATTAGCTTTTTGCACATTGTCATGAATGGCAATACAAACAACATTCCAACAGTATTGTAGTACATCTAACAAATAACTGATTACATTTACAATAAAAATCAATTGCTAACTCATAAATGTACAACAAAAATATAACTTGCAAGATTATAAGCAGCTAGCATGGAAATTCACAGTAAAACACCTACATCAGCATATGAAAGAAACAACTTAACATGGCTAACTTTGTTTCACTAAAACCAAATCTATCTCTACATATCTATCTATGTCTATATCTCTATCTATCTTTACATATCTATCTATGTCTATATCTCTATCTATCTCTATATATCTATCTATCCCAACGTGCTTGCTAGCTGCTAGTTTTCAGAAGTAGATACGTCCTCTTGGCTGTTAGTGGTAAATCAGTTGAAGTCGACCCTTGGGGTGTGTGCTTGGATTTGCTATGTAGAGGACCTGGTAGATCACAGGTTGATAAAGCAGGCCAATAGTCATATAAATAGAAATGGCTAATATCGGCCCAATCCAATATACAAGTCGTTCTCTAGTTAAAACCTAATATTATTATTATTATTAAAACATTATGTTTATATAGCGCTTTTCAGGGACCCAAACATAATAAATAAAACATTTGTGAATGTATTAAATTAAATGGTCAATGAGAGCAATGACATCAAACTGACCAATTGCATGTTTTCCTGTGTTTACAGAGACAAGTGTTGCATTCAGTTGTGGAACTATACCTCTTTCACACACATCTCACTGTGGAGTTGAAAGAATCCTGGCAGAATCCAGAAACTTGGGTCAACTTTTTCATATCCATCCCTCTACAGTCAGTAGGATCAGGCCAGGGGACGAACCCACTGAGAAAAGTCCAGTCCAACAGGACCTTCCCTACACTGGTTTTAATCGTGTTCTTGTCACCCTCAACACTGGAATGGAGTATTATTGGATGCAAGTTATCTGTCTTCTGACACTTGTCCCTGTCTGCAGAGCGCAGTATGAAGGTAACACTGAAACACACACACTACACTATTATATATCCACAGTGGAAAGAATTGCTTGAATTAACTGCAGAAGATCCTCTCACCAACCTTATCCGTTTAAAATCCATTTGATCTTTTTACCCAACTGTATTTACATCCCCTCATATGGTGATCAAGTTTGCGCCTTAATTCCAGTTGTATTTATATTCACATCTATGTTTGATTTCATACAACTTAATTGTCATTAAACAAGTACAGTATAACGAAAGGCAGTTTGCATCTAACCAGAAGTACAACTAGAAAAGTGCAGAACTACAGAACTACTTAGGCTACACAACCCAGTCATATTGTCTGCTTTGAGTTTGTATGTTTGTTTTCTTTCTTTATTAAACCATGGATTATTACCTCCACACCGTCTCTGAGCCCGTGTCCTTCCAGCAACATGACAAGAACATGTTCATATATTAAGACCTATACATGTGACCTACAAAAGAATAAGTCAGAATCAGAAAAAGTTTTATAGCCAAGTAAGTTTCACAACAAACAAGGAATTTATTCTGGCCGCAGCAACAATTTATACAAAAGGAACAAGGAAAATAAAAACAAATAAGAACAGTTCAATCATAAGAACATGTGATCTCTAAGGCAACTTCATCTGTAAAAATATATCACCTAATTTTGTGTGACACATTGACATCTTGATTACTCTGTATCTAATGTTTTTATTTTATTTTTTGTCATATTTCATGTTTTCTTGCAGTTGTTTCGCCCTTGGCCATGTTGTCATTGAATCTCACCAAGATACTATAGCTTAACAAGGCAATGGCAACAGTACAAACTTATGTGATGTCATACTTCCGGTTTACAATCCTTTATTAACCAGGTGGCTTGAGTCCTGAATGCTGATTGGCTGACAGCTGTGGTATGAGACCATTTACCATGAGTATGACAACACATCCCCTTTCACTGCTCTAATTGTATTGGCTACCAGTTTGTGATGAGTACTCTGTTAACAGCTCTTATCTGTGGTATATTGGCCATATATTACACCCCTTGTGATAAATACTCTGTGATGTTGTACCTATTAACCCTCTGACAGCTAGGGTTTCCAAATCCTCCTGTCACTGTCTTGACATTTTGGCCTTTAAAATGGTCATCCTTTATAGTAGCAGGAAGTTATTTATATTCTGGGAATGTGCTTACCCTCAGCTACATGTAGGGTGTATTGAAAACACATTTTTTTGAGACACTTACATGAGTAATCATGTGAAATAATCATAAAAATTAAATGAAATTGTAAAATATAATAGGTTGGCAGTTTTATATTACATTTGGATACTCCCAGGGGTTGAGAAAAAATACATGAAGAAATGGGTTTTAAATGTATAAGATAATTAAATGAACATTACTTTTTTAATTATTTTACTCTCATCCATTTTGTTCTAAAAAACTCTGATAATCATTGAAAATGCCCAAATGGGGTCACTGAACTTATTCTGTCATATTGTACTTCCAAAAGCCTCCACTAGATGGCACTCCCTGTTTTTTATTAACTCTGTTAGAAACTGAATGCATCTTAAAAGCAATCCAAGTGCATAAAGCATGGTAAATGCAACACGCGCCTCTCCAAATGGCGTGCGCTGGTCTGCTCTTTCTCTCTCTTTTGGGGAGGGGGTGGACATGGATAGACATTCCATTGGTTGTAGGGGTAGATATTTGATTTATTTAATATTATGTATTTATTATTAAATACAGTATATTTCTATTCAAATTTTCTATGAATGTGAACCAGTAATAAATAATATTCCAAGACACTCGTGGCATGGGTTCCCATAGAATGTAGATCTTTCTGTCCGTTGTTTCCTCTTTTGTACATTCACAACTGATATTTCCTGTATTATCTCTGTCCAACTTGCATGGACACACGTAATATATTTTGGATTTGTTCTGGTGTATCGCTTCTGCCGTGCATGGCCGAATAACTGACCACATCCATGTCCAATATATAACTAATAAGGACAAGTGTTTTAAATGTTTGTCAATGTCATCTGTTCTTTCTGTTCCAGTTCAGGTTGTTGGTCAGACTGAACCAGTTGTGGTCACTGTAGGTGATGATGTCATCCTCCCTTGTACTCTGAGAACCTCCAAGACCACAGTCAACTCGGTTGAGGAATCAGTGGAGTGGCAGAGACTAGACCTCAAACCAAAAGAGGTGCATTTCTACCGTAGCCGTGACGACTACAATGATGACCAGAATCCATCCTACACAGGAAGGACGTCACTGTTTAAAGGAGAAATGAAGAACGGGAACGTCTCCTTAAAACTGACCGGAGTGAAACTGTCGGATGCTGGAAACTACACCTGCTTCATTCCAACACTGAAGAGCCCTTTTCAAAAAGCCTCGGTTCAACTCATTGTTGGTGAGTTGTTTCAACATTGGCAACATGGATTATCAGTGGTTTGTCGTTGGTAGTCTGTCACACACACACTAAATAACTGACAAATAACTTCAAGCATTGTCCTCTATGTCAAGCCTTTTCATGACCATGCCTTTAGCTACAAAGCAAGCTCACAGTCACTCACTGAAGTTTATAGTACACTTAATTACATTTTGTTAGCACAAACACCCTAACCCTTTAAGAGATCAGATGTCCATGTCTGTGGAGGTGCAGTATCTCAGCCAGACGTCTCCATGGTTGGGGTTGATTACACTGGTGTGGTCCTGGAGTGTGAGGCTGAAGGGTTGATGTGCAGACCTGAGATGACCTGGCTGGACAGTGATGGAAACATCCTCCCTGCTGATGGACCTACAGAGACAAAGACTGATTCAGAGGGTCGATACACTGTGAGAGAACAAATCACTGTCCAGAAGACAGGCAACAACACGTTCACCTGTAGAATTCTACAGCAGCAGATCAACCACATGATGGAGACAGAGATTCATGTTAAAGGTGAGGTGTTTTTTGATACATTCATTTATTGATATCATCAACCCTTTTTGTCCTGAAGGTAATAAAGGATTCAGCTTGGTGGTTGGGGATGTCTTTTATGTAATAGGGTTTATTATATAAACATTAGGCTTTTATATTTGTTCTACATGGCTTATGTGTTTCAGATCGAATGTTTCCTGAGACGTCCCAGTTCTGGTGGAGTGGCTGGTGGAGTGGCTGGTGCAGTGGTCTGGGGTTTGGTGGTCTGATCTGGGTTCTGACCTGGGTTCTGACCAGGAGTCCTTTTCTCTACATCCTGAAGAGAAAAGGTCTACTGACACTTTGCTGTCAAAAAAGTAAGTCATTGATGGGAGATTCTCACCAGGGGCGGATTTATATTTGAAGTGTTTCACTATATTCTTGTCTTGTCATTTTGGAGAAGCAGACACTTTGACATTTTTACTGACTCCTTTACCTTTAATAAAACCAAAATTTTTTTCATAATTATTCAATTATTCAACCCACTTTTTTATACTTTGACTGGTATGTTTGATGTAATATGTTTTATTTCATCCTATTTGCTGTGTTTATGGTATTATGTTGAGATTTTAAATGCACTTTAAATTAAATTAAATTAAATTTGACTCTGATATGAAAAGCACATCAACTTGGAGTGTTGGACAGACAGTTTCTGGGCTACTTTCAATATAATTTTACTCCTAGCTCTGCCTCAGCCAGTTCGATTTGGATTTGATTAGTTGCATTTAAAAGGGAGTGATGGGAAACGTTTTGTCTAGAGTGTGTGACAGAAGGGTCTTGATAAATGAGGGATCTAATGGAAAATAACATAAGACAAGAAATATGTCCAATGTTTCCAGGTTAAGCGACAACAAGTTTTAGTTCAGTCTTTATTTTGGTTGTGGTCAATTTTCTTTTGGTATTTTGCTCAGTAGTTTTCCCTTCATAGTGACTGTTTATTTAGTTAATATTAATATAGCAAACATACTAGTAGCCAACTGGCCATTTCTAATCACTTTCTCACTCTTCTCAGATCAGGGGTATTAAAGGAGAAACTACAGACCAATGAGATGTCGGAGCAGACGGAGAATCGATTGTTGAATGTTACAGTCCAACATTAAATCTGCAGAACGTCTCCTGGCAACATGATGCTGACAGTTGTCTAGGACACGAATTCCAGCCAGTTTTCCTGCTGGACCTGGAATTATCCAATAGGATAGCGGTGTTCGGACATGGCTCAGGGAGATGTTTTGAGCAGGGGTGGTGACACATGGTTCATTCTGTAGTGTAATTGAACAGTTGTTACTGGAGCTTGCGCAGCAATAGCCCACAGTTAGTTATTCGGCGTACTTCAATCAATCAAATGTATTTTATAAAGCCCTTTTTACATCAGCAGTTGTCACAAAGTGCTTTTACAAAACACCCAGCCTTAAACCCCAGGGAGTCAACAACCGTACTGCTGAACTTCTTATTATTCTCTAGAACGCTACATCGTTTAAGCTAGAAACTTCATTCAAACTTTAAAATGTGAAGACAACTTTTTTAACAACTTTCTGATATCTTTTATAATATATATTTTCTGAAGTTTCCATTGTTTACACGCCAACATTCTACTGACTTTAAAAAGTCACTGTTGTGGCAAACAGCCTACTTTTATTTCTTTACCAACTACTTAGAGAAAAATGTTCAAAGATCGTAAGCATCCTCCCTTTCTGAGCTATTGTAATCAAATTCAATTACAAACAAATATTATTTGGAACCAAACACAACGATTTAATGAACAAAAGCAACTAAATTTGACAACTTTATACAAATATCTGCAGTATGGATCACTTCGGAAAGGAGTGACAAATGAGAACATTTCATATCTTCATCTACTTTTTAGATATTGGAATCAGAAACACAAGCATGGATGTACCCAAATGGACCTGTTTGAATCTGAAAAGATTATGAAAACATCTCTTACCAACATCATGATATTGCAACCTACCCAAAAAGCTGCCATTAAAACCACTTTCCCTCCTCTGAATGTAAAAGACACAGTCTTGCTTCTGCCCCGTGTTGTAAATTATGGTCCCAGTAACACGCTGCAGGTTCTGTACTGTAAGACCCAATGGCAGCTAGTTGAACCAACCTGGGAGACTGAAGGGAGATGCAAACTGTATTTTTATTTTGTAGCACTTTGGTACAAACATGATGCATTAAAACAGGACATTAATGGATAGAAGTGTACTGCTAGTTTTGCAATGTTTTTTTAGCATTATTATTATTGTTTATGTGCAATGTGAATATAATGTATGACCCCCCCTTTATATGAATCAGTATAGTATTTATAAAAAGTATTGTTACCAGCCAAAAATGTCAAGTTTTACAATTTTACAGAAATAAATGTATTTAAGTATGTATTGTACTGTGTGTGTCCAAATGAGATGAGTCCATATGAACATTTGATGTTATTTTGTTTCCCTGCTGGATCAAATTGGTTTAACAGGCTGTTCCCTTAGGGTTTTATGGTAAAGGTCAGGGACGCTGTTAGGAAAAAATATATATAAATAGCAATGATGTTATTTTTCATAAACCTTAATTGTTTCATGTTTCAGCTAGGTAGTACTATATACCAGGATTGACTCGCTAATAAATAGGTATATTTAATCTGACCAAATGGGCCCCCTGAGGCTTGGGCCTGGGACAATGTTACCGGTTGTCCCCCCCGTCAGCGTCACTGGTAAAGGCTTTTGGTTTAGCGTTAGTATTCAGGTTGTAAGTCTAGGCATAGGGTGTAACATTTAGGGTTAGACATTATGGTAAGGTTAAATTTAGGAATACGGGTTAGATTATTGGGATTATGTTTGTGTGAGGCCTGCTATATTGTCTCTAACACCGGGTCTATGTAACCAGTGTGAACTGGCTAGCTAGTTAGCGATACGTAGTTAGCGTTACGCTGGAGTAGCAGAGGATAATCACTCCATCTGAGACCGTGACTGTGGTTATGAATGTAGCATAATGATACCAGCTTCCTTTAGCTGCCATTCATTCCAGTTCACCTCCTGCAATAAATAAACACAAGGCAAAATGGTCAATGTATAACACCTCAGTTGTAACACAACACCTATAGCTGTAACACTATAAAACCACCAGGTGGTGCACATTTTAAAAAGTGCAGCTCATTACAAAACATTTTGTAGCCCTTACAACCCATTAAAGGGCCTGGAAGGGCCAAACCACATTACTTGTGACCTGCATCTGGACTGAGTAAGTCAAGCAGGTCTTTTCATCCAACGTCCATTACAGTATTTATTCAGTGTCTTTTTAACAGGCATAAATCCCCTGCTATCTTTTGCAGATGGCTTTGATGGCGGTCTGAATCATTTATTGAAGACAGGAAATGGGAGAAAGCACGGTAAGTCTGATCTGTTTATTAGGTGTCATTCAGAATATAAAATGTAATGACATACACATTTGTATGTGATTTATGTAGTTATGTATATTGATTTTTTTGTCATAGAAATGTAGGTTATAGCTCATGAAGCGACCATAGTGTACAAATACTCATAACAACGGTTCTGTCATGTATTAAATGCTAGGATGATGTAGGTACAATGCGGTAAAATACTTTACAGATTTTATGAATGTTTTGTCAATATTTTCACATCTTCAACTTTATATCTAATAAAAATAATCAGTTTGAACAAAC
The DNA here is from genome assembly GCA_016801105.1 of Esox niger. NCBI lineage: Eukaryota > Metazoa > Chordata > Actinopteri > Esociformes > Esocidae > Esox > Esox niger. The sequence continues at coordinate 14,822 of JACXGJ010010405.1, forward strand.
ACATGTGTATTTAGTTTTTTAACAAAGATTTGCAATGTAAAATATGCTGTCAATTGTCACATTTAAGGGTCTATGTGACTCTCAAAGAGGGTTTTTTTGGGGCACGGAGAGCAAGAGCTTCAGTCACATGAATGCTCATCTGGCTGGTTTAAATAGGAGCAGTGACTACACTACTGTGTTGATTATGTGGTCCCTCCATTTTTTTGTCTGTAAAACAATGTTCGTCCCATGTTTCCAAGTTATTCTTCATTTTAAGTTATCTGGTCCAGCACCATACAGCTCAATTGGCATTCGCCAGTGAACCCCAGAATTGGCAGGTCCGCCTATTGGCGCCCTGATCTCTTTACAGATGATAGCAGGTTCACACTGAGAACGTGACAGAAATATTCTGGAGACGCCGTGGTGAACGTTATGCTGCCTGCAACATCATCCAGTATGACCGGTTTGGCAGTGGGTCAGTGTTGGTCTGGGGAGGCATCCTTAGAGGGTCACACGGACCCCCACGTACTAGCCAATGGTACCCTCTCTGCTGTTAAGTACCAGTTTGAAATCCTCAGACCCATTGTCAGACCTTATGCTGGTATAGTGGGCCTTGGGTTCCTCCTGGTTCAGGACAATGCCCAGCCTCGTGGCCAGAATGTGTAGGCAGGTCCTGGAATATGAAGGCATTGATGCCATTGACTGGTCCTCATGCTCCCCAGACTGAATCCAGTTGAGAACCTCTGGGACGTTATGTATTGGTGCCTCCAACACTGCCACAGACTGTGCAGGAACTCACTGAACAGTAACTCTAATCCCACTGGTGCCTTGATCCAGGTCTGGGAGGAGGTTCCCCAGGACAACATCCCTCGTCTCATCAGGAGCCCAGATGTTGTCAAGAGGGCATACAGGCACATGGGGGCCAAACACACTACTGAGTCACATTATGAGTTGCAGTGATGAAATTCACTCAAGTTGTAAAAGCCTGTGATATCAATTGTTTACTTTGATTTTCAGTGTGAGATGGAATCCAGCCCTCAATCGTTTGGTGATTTTGGTTTCCATTGACGGTTACGTAATTTGGTTCTCAACAAATTGCACAATGTACAGTAAAGATTTTGCTCTTTAATATATTTACTTTGTTGAGACCCAATGTGTGACTTAAGTGTGGCTTTAATTATTTGTGGAGTGTTTTTAACAAGAGAAGCAACAAGAGGAAACAGAGGAGTTTGAAAGAGAGAAAAATAATAAAGAATTGTGATATTAAAGAGCAGAGGAGAGATATGGAGCAGAAAAATAAAAAGGGCACAATGACAATTTGAAGAAAAGAGGAGCGAGTGGACAAACAAAATGACACAGCAGCTGGAAGACTGGAACAAACAACATAGAGAGGAATGGGAAAGGAGACACCAAGAAGATCAAATAAAAAAGGAGGACGTGAGAAGATTGAAGTGGAGGAAAATTTCAGACAAGAATGTCTGGAAGAGGTGAGAGAAGGATGAAAAGGTCAGGAGGGATCAGGGAACAAAGAAATGTAAGGAAATGGTGGCTGAATTGAAAAGCAAAAGCAGGGTGATGAGAGTGAAATATAAAGAAAAAGGCCAGAACACATGCAGAATAATTTAATAATTATAGAGATAATTATGAATAAATTAAAAACCAATTGTTGCACATGCAGGAACAGGCTATGAATTTGCTCAAGGAAAAGCACAGAGGAAAACAAATGCTGAGAACACTTTAGAACTGTACAAAACAACACCTCCCAATCAGACAGGGAGTGAGACTGAACTGAATACTGGTGTTTAGTATTCAGGTGACCCTGAGGTGGGAAGAGTGTTTCAGGGAGTGAGTAGGATCTGCATGAATGGTGACGTGCACGGGAACGTGAACTGGGCACAGACCTTACAAATAAAATGTTTGCACATTATGGTAAACAGTGACTGTAAACTAAAGTAACATTTTGATGCCATTATTTGTTATTCTGACAAATATATTCTTTCTTGCTGTGTAGGTCTTTTACATATACAGTACAGCACATCTTTTTTACTTTTACATTTAATCCATTGAAAATGATAGTTGGATTCATATTCATGTTATTGATGCACTGCTACTTGTTTGTATAATGAGAGGAGAAAATTCAGTCTTAGAAGTGCTAAAGTTTGCAGTTTGTATAAAAGTTATTCAACATGCAGACTGCATTTGCTAAAACCTGTTAAACCACTTTGAGAGGTACTGTAGAAACAAAATGTTTCACTTTCATCTACCTGTGTCAGTGGAGGCATTAACTGGATGAAATGGCGGATGGTAAAGACTTGGGAGGAAAAGGTAAAATATATATTCATATATATACTTTATTTTTGTCTGTAATTTACAATGTTGGGCCACATTTCCAACTAAATTTAACAGACTATATATTTATTTTTCTGTCTCATCTTGGACAACGGCTCTAACGTTTAGATTGGAAATGGCCTACATAAGTCTCTGAGACATTATCACTGGAATATGTAGCTACATTAACTGGGAATACCTGAAACAATGGGTTCTGGATGAGGCTTTCACTGGACAGATCTACAGTTAAACAGTCAAATGTTCAATGGTTTCAAATTTATTTTCTGCATGTTATCAAGCGATGTAGTATTTGAACTAAGAACTTTTTTATTTATAATTTATTATAGGCATCACTTTCAATTTCCAACTATAGATTTTACCTTGATGACAATCTAGATATTGTTTTATTCATTTGTTTATTAAACATGAAATAACCACAGCATTGATGTGTTATTAACTTGTCAAGTTGCTGATCAAATTCCATTACTATCATCCAACCAGTTGGGTTAGTCTGCATCACTGAGATGTGCCAGTGACTGTCAAAGAAGGCTCTGGAATGAGGAAAAAGCCCTAAAATGGCCCCCTTCCCGTAAGATCCGGAGGGCGTTTCTGTTTTCATCAGCTTGGCAAAGAGTCTTCTTGTTGTCATACTCTGTGACATGTCCTTTTGGGGATGAAATGGAATGTCACCTTACAGTCCCTTTCAAAAGTATTGGAATGGCAAGGCAAATTCCTTTGTTTTTGTTGTTCACTGAAGACATTTGAGTTTAAGATCAAAAGATGTGAATTAGTCAATAGTCCAGAATTTCCGGGTATTACAATTCCAGATATTCACATTTAGACGTGTCTTCCAACTTACGGAGAAATGCATAGAAACTAATTGGGAGGAAGTTTATCATGCAGCCGGACAATGATCCAAAGCACACTGCCAACAAAACAAAGGACATCATCAGGGGAAGAAGTGGAATGTTGCAACAGTTTGGTGATGTCGCCGAGTACCAGGCAACAGTTTGGTGATGTCGCCGAGTCGCAGGCTTAATCTGTCAGGCATTTGATGATTCATTTGGTCATATGGCAAGAATTAAGAAGTGTCATTTATTTTATACAGAGTAAGAGTATAGAAAATTTTATTAAAATAAAGGATAAAATCACATGATTAACTGATTGATCACACCACCTAGACACTGCAAAGAAACTCAAACAAATAAGAGGCTTTTGAGGGACGACACAAAGAGGCCAACAATAGCTTAGAAAGAGCCACAGAATTCAGTGGCTGTGGGTAGAGCAAAGGTGCACCCGTCGACCATATCAAGGGCTCTGCATAAAACTAGACAGAATTGGAAAATGGCAAGAACTCAAAAAACATGACCATCACCCAACTGCGATCTGGGAAAAGGTTTTGTGGTCAGATGAGACAAAGAGAGCTTTTTGAACTAAACTCTACATGTTACCTGTTGCAAACTTAGCCATGCTCATGCCTCAGTAAAGTATGGCAGCAGCATCATGCTGTGGGGATGCTTTTCATCAGCATGGAATGCGCATCTTGTTAAAATAGACGGAAGAATGGATGGAGTAAAATTCTGGGAAATACTAAAAAAGAACCTGTGAGGAAATTCAATTCTCAGCAAGACAGTTACTCAAAGCACGATGCCAAAGCAACATTGGAGTGGCTTTGAAAAAGAAGGTTGATGCCTTACAGTGGCATGGACAAATAATTCAACTCAATCCCATTGACAATCTGTGGCTGCATTTGTAATTTGTATTCCTCCAACTGGAAATATTTTTTGCTTCAATTATTTTTTTAATTGTTTTAAAATAAACCAGAACAAAATGTCAGTATACTGATTGGAATACTGAAATATGAGAGAAATGGTCTGCAGTCTGAACTGAATACTTCTGTAAGGCTTGGTAAACAAACTGTATTCCATCAATGTCACACACAAAAAGAATATATGGAGCGGCAAAGTTAACATATGATTTCACTGACCTTTAACAACTTTACAACAATCTAATTAAGATCATTTTGATAAATTTTCAGTTGGGGAACCAGGACTCAAGAGACGCAACAGCGAAGAATTGTTGCGCCCTAACTGTGAGTAATGACTTTTATGAAAATACCATAGAAAATCTGTTCATGTATTGTGCAGTGCTGTTATATGAAATATAAAATATTATTATAAAGGAACAACAGACGAAATACAACAATTGAATCTCTAAAAATAAAATCAGGATTGGCATCACTTCAGAAAAATTGAGATGAACAACCCAGCAGTGGAAACAAATCTGGGTAATAATTTAACATCACAATAATTTACACAAAATCTCCAACTCCCAAAGTATTTGGAAAGGGAAGAAAAAGTTAGTTCATTTGAGTTTAAAATGATTCATTTGGCAAAGGTTTGTGTTTCACATGTATCCTTCAATGCACTGAAAACGTCCTAAATGTTTTCACCCTGAATGAAGAGAGGTTGGCTATAACTGAGTTAGGTTTGGTCTTTAGGGTGCACTGTCTATTATACTTTTTGTTTCTCATTTAATATGACAACATGGCCAAAGGCATAACAAATACAAGAAAACACTCAGTTACACATAATGAAAGACACCATTTACAGTGGAATGGGTTATATCGATGAGATAACATGCTACAACAATGGAGTTGATGTAATCAAAAGTGAACTGTGAAGGAGAATAATTATTGCCTTTGATAAGTGTGAAATCTTTGGTAAACAGGTACATTACAAATTTGTATCTGCATTTCCTTATTAATTACTGTGTTTATTAATGTGATTTACAGTGTCTTCACTCAGAATTGTGCTTCTGGGGAATAATGACGATGAGAAGAACACGCTGGGCAACATGATCCTGCAGAAAAATGCTTTTAAGGCTCCTATTTCTCGTTTCTTAGCCTCTGAACAGCAATGTGATTCAGCCAGTGGAGTTTTGAATGACAAGTCAATAACTGTCATAAAGACTCCAAACCTGTTTTCTATGTCTCTTGAGTCCGTGATTAAGGAGATGGAGAAGTGTAAGTCCCTGACAGCCCCTGGACCTCATGTTCTTCTGCTGGTGTTGAAGCCTGAAGAGTTCACAGAACAGAAGAGAAAAACGTTTAACGTGATCCTGAGTCTGTTTGGTAAAGAAGCCTTTGACCACTCTATGGTGATCATTAGTCACAAGGTGCAGTCAGAAAATCCTCAACTGAAGCAAGTTATTGAAAAATGTGGAGGAAAGTTCTACCATATGGACTCACAAGAAAGTGACCACAAAGAGTTAACAGAAAATATAGAAAAGATGATAGGAGAGAATGAATGGCGATTCCTTACCTACAATGAAGAGACGACACATGATCCAAGGTCACCTAAGAAGCAAAGGTTAGACTTGGTCCTGTGTGGCAGAAGTGGAGCTGGAAAAACCTTGGTATCCAATGCCCTCCTGGGTCAGTCAGAGTCCATTTCCTCCTCAGTGTGAGTAAAGAGAGAAGGAGAGGATTACATTCCAGTTGATAAAACAACAGTGGACTATCTGGAACAAAATGAAGACACAAAGCAACTGATCAAGACATGTAGAGGGAGATACAACATCTTTGATGCATCAGAAACTAATACCAACCAGGGGGCTGTTCAATAAACCAAGATTAGAGTATAAGCCTTGCTTATTTCGGTTAGTCAGGCTTATTTTTGGTAGATTCGGTTTCATAAATCAAACTTAAAAATGTTCAAACTCCGTTACCCCGGCAACTTATGCTGGCAAATTAACCTGGTCCGGGGCAGGCTAACTGTCAGGCTAAGTCTGAGTTCAGGCTTAACGAGCATACCATTTATACTCACCTGCTGGTATTTCGATGTCATTTTATTTTACTTAACCACTATTAATAAAACAATTTTTAAATAAATAAATAAGGAAATGTATTTTACTAATAAATGTAAGAAATTGTAAAGTATAAATACACTAAGAAATGTTCAAAACTTGTGTGTTTAATTGGTGAGTTAGGTTAGTGAGTTTGGTAATTAATTAATTAAAATATATAAATAGGGAGCTGAACTTGTTTCCAAACTTAACCATGGCGTGTCCTTTCATAGATGAGGTGGTGGATGAGGGAGCTATAGTCTTGCGGAGGGCATTTCAAAGAGAGAGAACTTTCAGAGACAGGTCAGACCCATTGGCTTTTAATGACAGCTACCTGTATGAGCGATATAGGTTCTCAAGAGATGGGATTGCATATATTTGTAGATTACTAATCCCGCACATTGCAAATAATACACGCCGCAACAGAGCGCTCACAGTCCCACAGACGGTGTGCATTGCACTTCGCTTTTTTGCCAGTGGAAAATTTTTGTACACAGTTGGAGATGCAGAGAATATCAGCAAAGCATCTGTTTGCCGCTCTGTACGAACTGTGTACCTTTCTTTAAAAACACTACTCAATGAGTTCATCACATTCCCTGGCCACAAAGCAATTCATACCATTAAACATGCCTTTTATGGAATAGCTGGTAAGTTCAAATAACTATAAAACATAGAAATATTTATTGACTGTTGATTTTACATGGGACATATTTAAAACAAACAAATAATTTTCCTAGGTTTCCCAAATGTTATCGGTGCATTGGACTGCACCCATGTGCGTATTAAGGGTCCATCTGGTCCACATGAAGCGGACTTTGTGAATAGGAAATCAGTACACAGCATCAATGTACAGATACGGTCCCACTGAGATGATATTGAAGGCTATGCTCTAGCACTGAATGTTCTGTACTAAGCTGGGCACCAGTGTTTAGTTCATTGCAATTAAAATGTAGTGACCTACAGGTTTAATTTATTTTAGATGATTAGTGATGCAGATTGCATCATCACAAATGTAGAGGCCAAATGGCCAGGCTCTGTGCATGACTCCAGAAT
>JACXGJ010010406.1:0-22024 GCA_016801105.1 Esox niger
TATTTCTGGCTTCCAAAATCAATGGATTAAGGTTAGTACACAAACAAAGAATACTGTCTTGTGCAACTTTAGGGGACCTCTATATTTCTGGCTTCCAAAATCAATGGATTAAGGTTAGTACACAAACAAAGAATACTGTCTTGTGCAACTTTAGGGGATCTGTAAATCATTTGTGAATGTTTACTTTTTCTATTCTCTACAGCTATCACCTGTGCCGCCCTGCAGCCATGACGAGAGAAGGCAGAAGATGGGGCACACTCTCCGAGACAAATTAAACCCTTTTCATCAGCCGTGGTCAGAGACCTAACCTCCTTCCCAGCTTCACTCAGCTCCCCTAAACCCAGCTTTACCCCGAAGCTGACCCCCCCCCACCCACTGCCCATCCATGTGGATCCAGAGACGACCATGTACCACCGCTGGTCCTTCAATGTCCTGGTGGTGATCTTCCTCCTGCTCTCTACCGCAGGTTAGATCCCATGGTTTTGCAATGTTTATTACATGCGGGTGATAAACGCACTGACGTTTATAACATGCTCGTGAGCGTACTCAAACCCTCCTGTGTACTTGCCTTGTTGTAAATGTATGTACGCAACAGATAATCACAGCGAGGGATGTTTGGGAGAGGCATCCTCAATTGTAATACCACCGAGGTGACTCAATGTTTCCTTCATTACCGGTCGCTACACTTTAGAGCGCGTCCTCCATCTTGTACTGAGATTGCCGAAGCAACAGGTTAAATGAAGTGTGTAATAGGAGAGCAGCTCCTGATAGCTTTAAATAGCCATTTAATGGTGGGTTTTTGAGGTTTACGCTGGAGTGTACAACGCCTAGCTGGGAGGAAATTCGAAGGGATGCCAGATGCCCGTCGTTCAAACATTATAGTGTATGTTACACTGGATTAAAGAAAAAAAATCACTTTGCCATTGGGACGGATTACATCTTCCGTCAACTATTTTCTGGATGACAAATTCCATCTGGGGTGGCTCATGTCTCTGAGCACCTGAGTTGCCTGGTGTGTGATTGAAGTGTCCTGGTTTCCCCAAGTGAATGACAATCACCCTTCCAAGCAGGATATGTGCCTGGATGAGCCTTGTGTAAAATTACTGTTCTATTGGTGAATCTGGGCAGATGTTACTGATGATATTGAGTTGTTTTAGGACATATGGCTTCTCCAATCTCCATCAACAGATAAGCGCAAAACTCACCAGTAGCAGGTGGGCAGAGTGAGTAGAGAGGTGCAGGTGAAGAAAAGGAGACAGGTAGACGTGGGATACTGCAGTATGCTGGCAGGAGAATCAGTCTTTGCAGATAGCAGTGTGTCAATACATTGGTTTAATTCATCACGTATGTTGAATCCTCTAAAATTCAAATAGGATTCGGGGAATGAACTAATAAGGACAGTATTTGTATATTTTTTGTGACTACAACACAAAGCATAGGGCACATGTTAATTGATCAAAGCGTCACAGTGAACTGCAAAGCCCATCTGGCTTTGGTTGGGCAATCATAAATAATGGAGTTTTAAAGCAAACTGCACACATGCCTCACACACTTTGCTGAATATAAGCCTTTAAAGTGTATTGCTGCTAAGCCCCTGTATGGCCTAAAAAGTCAGGCATTATTTCAGAATCATCACACGATTGAACCATTTCCCATACAGCCCAGCCAGCCAAAGTGTATTTCGCTGTTCACTACCCAATAAACTGAAAGGAAAGGGAAGACATTTAACCTGTATTACAGTGGAGAACAAAACAAGTACTCCTTTTACAGTACCTCTCATTATCATAACTCTCAGGTAATAAAATATCACTGTAACCCTTTCAGATCATATTGATTCCTGCTGGAAAACTCCTATACATGTTTGGGGAGATGGGTGTTTGTTTTTGTGTGCATCTGTGTTGTGAACAGAAGGTTGGAAGATATATTTTCTTTTGCAGGTCACATGGGTTTTAGAATGCTCTTCAACTTAATTGTTTCCGTATGTTTCTAGGTGTATTACTGGCTGTACTTAAACTGAACAGGTGGTCTCTTCTTCCTTGTGCTTTCATGTTGTCTTATTATTATCATCATCATGTAACTTTCTCTTTAACTTCAAACGTCTCCGTATTGTCATTGAATGCCCCATTATAAACATGCCATCAGAATGCTATTGGAACCTTTAAGAAAATGAACAGTCTTACTATATTGTTACACTGCTTAAATGTTCCAAGGACGTTTTCAGAATGTCAGCAAGTCAAATGTGTTGTAATGCTGTAATGCCATCACATTTTACTGTAAAAATGTGGTTTGCATTTCTTTACTGCATTCTTCTGATGATTGGATTCAAGTGAATGGTTACAGAAATGACAGTAAAAAAAATAAAACGTCAGTTTAACACCAATTGATTCGTTTCACTTAACGATGCGAATAAGCTTGGAAATCAATCAAATTCTAATCTAAGAATAATTAAAAGGAGATAATTACAAGATAAAAGTAATCAGACCTAAAAATGAGAGGGTAACGTTAACAAAAAGTTCCATTTGTCAAAACCAATAGAAGTGACATTCACCAGTTGTACTGGGACGTGTTTGAAAACATAAACCACTCATGATAATAATGTTATATATTCTCCATGAATGAAGACGAAATAGAGCACTCAATTTAACTCAAGTCTAAAATGAAAACAAAGCACGTCAGTCATCAAGTTAAGGTATTGGTGAAGTGGATGTCGCGTAAATCTTGGTGGCACAGCCCAAAAAACAAAGTTTTGTTAAACCAGCTGGATATTCATTTAATCAGTGAGGTTGAATTAGGACACAACTGTTCAAATCAATCACGGTGGTCCAGCAAGGAAGCTTGTTAAATATACACTCATTTAGCCAGAAAGGGACTTCCAATTAATTGTCATTCTACAACCCAGACAGGGACAGGTATTGTACAAAGTTTTATAAATAAGCCCCAGACTACCGTCTGCCAGCCCTCCTATCCCCAGTAGGTTTTTCCAGATGCTACTTGAGAAATTTGTCAGCATCATTAATGGATGTCAGCCATATTGTTTTTGGCATTGGAGGTAGTTCTCAACCTGGCAGGGTAGAGGGGAGAGATGGAAGTTGATCTACAGATTACCTAGACATGACCTCTCTATACTGCCTTCCCATGCCATCTTTATCTGCCTACGTGATTAATTTTGCATGATGCCAGTGAATAACATCATGAAAGGTTGATGTCATTCACTGGCAACAATGAACAGTTTCTTCACTAAATGTTGTTTGCCAGACATTTGAAACACATTAAGGTTTGATAAGAAGGTGAAAATACTGTAAAACAGCACAGAAAAACTGGGTCAATGGGCAACAATTAAGGAGCAAACTCGTAGCACCATTTTATATACAGCTCTGGAAAAAATTAAGACCACTGCAGCTTTTTCTTTCCTTTCCAAAAATGTTGAAAAGGAAAGTTCTGAGTGAGGAACAAAAGCGTTACATTTTCAGTGGTCTCTTAATTTTAACCCTTCTGATCTTCACTCAAACCTTCCTTTCCAACATTTTTGGAAAGGAAAAGGTACAGTGTTCTCTTAATTTTTTCCAGAGCTGTCCTTGTTTTCAAAAGAAATGCATATTTTGTGTTAATTAAATTAACATTGAATTGAACCGAAAAACCATTGTAGACATTGTTAATGTTGCAATTATTTCAGCACAGCTCCGGGATGCTGGATCTTGAGGCAGAGTTGCAAGGAAAAAGTGCCCATCAAGCCAATCCAATTTGTGGGAGGAGCTTCAGGAAGCATGGGGTGAAATTTCTTCAGATCACCTTAACTAATTGACAACTAGAATGCCAAAAGTCTGCAAAGTTGTAACTGTGGCAAATGGAGGATTTTTTGATGAAAGCAAAGATTGAAGGATACAGTTACTATTTTTAACCTTGTCATTTACTATTTCTTATTCAAACTAATTAATATGGAAATGTGTGCACGTTACCAAGGAAAACAAGATAATTTGGGACCCCAAACTTGAATGGGAGTGTATATTTTAGAAATATATATTTTTCTGGATAGGAAAGTGATGAAAGAGCAGCACAGTAGGTCTGATTCAAATTTACACTGCAGCAATATATGTGCACTGGAGGGAGCAGCACAGACCGCTGGACACCCTTAGGACACAAGAATGGGGATTTGCATAGTGACTCAAAGTACCGGTGGTACACTTTCCTGGGAATGTTGCCAAAAACTGCAGAAGCCTGTGTTGAGTCTCTGATCAATCTTAAACTTTCTTGAGATAACACAACAGTTTAATATATGCAAAGTTTTATACAGTAGGCTCAACTTCTTAAAGGCATTCAGATTCTGGTTTCCAATTCAGTTTGATATTTTAGAATAAAAAATGCTCTGCATCCTGACACCTTGCCGGTTAGGAAAAGCAAAAGAACAGAAGACAACACAGAACTCCCTTTCAGCCAATCGCAAAGTACAACAGAATAGGCATGTCTGTCATGCTGTTGTCTTGCTGACAACTATGTAGAGACAGTATTAAGCACAACCAGAAATACTGAACAAAGAGTATTGGATATGACACCTGATTCCACACAGTGTTGTACGATATCACGGTACCTCCACTGTCAATGGTACGTTGTAGGTGTTTTTCATGAATGGATCACTTGCTCATTAGGGCCCAGCAAGGCAAGCGGTTCAGTGCTTCAAAACAGTATCCACCAGCCATGATTTTTCCTCATTTTTCTGCGTGACCAAAATGTATTTAATAATGGGGTTTTGCCCCTGATCAACACAAAAACTTCCCAATTTTCTTGACTGGCTTTTTTAATGAAAACAAACTTTAAGATTGAGTTCTCATTCTTCAATTGGGAGCAACCAAAACAAACTATGAACAGTATAACCCCAGTTTACACCAGACCATAAGTAAAATAAAAACTTTCAGATGTGATGTTCTCGAAGCCGAATGTTGGTTTTACACAAATACAATTTTGTAACGTCTTCATAATGTTTTCAACATGACCGTGGGTTGCTTCATTTAAAAGAGGTCAAACATTCACCAACATATGCAAAACGTGGTCATTTCAGCTGTAATTTCTAATACCTTGACCGGTAATCAAGCACTCCCCTGCTTATTAATTGGGCAGCCGATCCAGCCTCTCTAATGTGCGTTTGGGTGTCTGTGTGTATGGAAAACATAAGAAGTTTGATAAAGGCACGACGCGGCAAATTAGTGAGAACAGTTGTTTAAGATTGTTTCGTTCCTACATGACATCAAGAAATAGAAGTGCATGAGCAAGCAACTATGGCTCACATCGGCAACAGATTTCAAAGTAAGACAATTAAAAGCCTGACAAGCACTTGAACAGTTTGTAAGTAGTATAGTTCAGTGCTGCTAGTGTGCTGAGCTGGATAAGACAGACAATGAGTCTCATATGAACAAAGCATTGTTGAAGCATTGTTCAGTTGGTACTGTCTGACATCAGTCTGTATACTTAGCACCTTAAAATGCGACTGAGATCATATCTGTTTTTTTGTAATACACACCTAAAAAGGTAAAAATCACAAAGGACTGCTTCACTGCAACTGTTGCCAATTCTGAATCAGCATGAGTCAGATATCCAATTAACATTGAGCTTCTTTTGGTTTGGAAAAGTCTGATGAACTTTTGCGCATAATAACATTAGTCAAATGCAAATTTGGCAATGTCCTGCTTTGCTTCTGAATTAAAACAGAGCTAGTCTGCGTCACGTTGAGATGCAGATTAAGAACCACATGCAGGCCTTTCTGCTGGGCATCTAATCAACAGGTGTTCTACACAGCACATCAACACCCTCTTGTACAGACTGAGCATGGATTTGAGCCTGAAATCAATGAAAGGCTGTTTTTCTTCTGCCTTTTAGGTCCAACAGATGAAGAGAATGATTCAGGAAAAGGGTTCAGGTTTGTGACAACATGGCGATACAATATGTTAACTCTTGAATACATTATGGTGACTCACAATGTAGAGAAAGCAAATGCCTTAGTTTGGCTTTAATGTTAAATAATGTCTAGTGAGCCTGAAACGCAGCGTGTTGATATAAGTCATATTTGTGGTGTCGTTTTGGTCCCCTGGATGAGAGGCAGCCTGAGAGTTGAGCAGGTGCGAGAAATGAGCAGGCGTGAGCAATTCTGAAAACTGCAAATAAATTGGTTTGTCAAATTAAAATTGTCATTTTGAAAACTATCTATTTGAGCGTTTAATCTATACTATTTGATCAACTACTGTTAGTTTTCCTTCTTTTAAATTCAGCTGATGGGAGAGAACCTGGGGATTAGATGCAGTCTGACTACAAAGCAAAACAACCTGTCATTGTCAATGGCAAATATTTTTGTCCTGAAATACCGCTTTAATTAAATAAAAACACTTTTTGGAGTCTTTGAAGGATGAATAATGATGACATATGCAGTCTTGGTGAGGCTGAAAGCGAGTGCAAATGTTAAAACAGCATTGCCAACAGAATTGTCATGACAATCCAAACAGTTATTTGCAATGTAGCCATTTTATTTACATTTTTTTTATTTGGTTTGCGCTTTGCTTCAGACATGTCATGATGTCCTCTTGGCCAATCTTAGTTAAAGTCTTTGTTTTCCAGATGAGTGTTTGTTCAGTCACTGTAGCCATACAAACTATACTCTTTTGTCAAAGGTTATTCTCTAAGTTAGACAGTGATTTCAGAAGATGCAACATAATTTTTCTGCAACTCAACTACCACGTACATTAACTTAGACATTATTTGATGGGGAATATGTTTTATACATTCAAAAGTGTTCTATACATTTCTTGCTGTTTGCGTGGCTGCAGCTTGTGCTCTTTGAGCACTGTATGAAAATGTATGTTAAAATTTGTCACGCATAGAGGGACATTTCATAAAGAGAGGCTGGGAGAGCTTAGACATGGTCTATGCTGTTTTAAGTCAACTGGGTAAGACTTCAAACTTCATTGGCTGGTATTTTCTGGTGACCTGGTTTGACATGGGTTACTGGGAAATATCTGCAGACGATTCTGGAAATCTCACCCAGGAGACTACATTCAAATTGCGAATGCCTTCAATGCGATTTCCATGCATATATTGCCTTTTGGCCATTACAAGTCTCAACCTTTCTTTATATTGGTGAAAATGTATAATTTGAACTGCATTATATGTCCTTTTTGGGCATTTATTTAGATTATAGGTTGCCAATAAAATAATAGTGATTCTTATTTTATAGTAGTAATGACATTCTACACAATGATAAATGTCGCAAAAGCAGAACATATAAGCTGGTAAAAAAATATACTTGCCACCTGAAAATACAACAAGTGTAACACCGTTTTCATGTTAGGTCACAATCATAATTTGTTCAAATGTTTTCATTTATGAAACTTAGCTTCCAGCTACAGACATATGGCATTTGCAACTTCATTTGACTTCTGTTGCTTACAAGCAAACAAAATATTATATAATTTACCAATATCTGCATATATTTTTCAATTGATAAAGGTTCTTAGCAACAGCAGCAGAGACTAACACATCCAGAGTTGGCAGAAACCTAAGTGGGGAGTGGAATGATGGTGGTGTCTGTCCCGAAGCGCTCTGATATGACGGCAGGTTCCATCCATAATTATGCCAGTGGAGCGAAAAATGTCAGAGATGAGCACAAGAACTGCTTCAACTCATGGGAGGTCTCAGTTAGTTGGCAGTGGAACCTTTCCCAATTAACCATTGTCACACTCCAACAGCAACTGGCTGTAGCCCTAATTACTTCTGTAACTAGTGTGTCAACATTCTGTAGCTTACAGTTATTCAAATCTGCTTAATTCACCCTTGCACAATTTCTTTCTGTTGATCTATTTTATCTATCTTAAAAGTTGAGAGAAAACACTGAGGAACGGTAGACAATTGTAGACATTTAGTTACTAATTGTTTGATGGTTAGAATGGTCCAGAGAGTTGAGCTAAGCGACACTGAGCGTATCACACCCTCTTGGGCATTTCAAGCAACATGGTGCCTTGAGTTTATGGAGAATGATGCCAGAAACAAAAAATGTACTATCTTGTTGGACAAAAATAGATTGTTAATGATAGAGTTCAAAGGCGAATGTCAGGAATTATGCAAGCTAACATGCTGTCTGGCTACAACAGTGGGGCATAGAACGGCATCGCGGAATTAAGAACTCCATGTCCTTACCACAAATGGGCTATTTCAGACAATCACACCGGGTTTAAGCTAAATACAAGAAAAAGCCTCTGGTTCCTAATTCCTTTTCAGTTCACTGTGTGTGGCCAGCAGAGTCGTCAGACCTCATCCCGATACAAATGAGATGGAAGGGGGCAGTATGCATGTACCAATCTGTCCAATCGGTGGCAACTGCGTGATCCCATTGCATCAGCACAGTGGGATCGTTCCGACACACAGTACAATCCAAGCTCCAGGCTTTTGGCTGTTCTGGAGGACAAGCGGTCCAACTCAGTACTCCATGGTTGTTCCTAATTAATTACTACTAAGCTACAGAGTGTATATTTTAGCAGCAATTTATGGATATCCACTTTAGTAGTCACTTGAAGTGTTGGTGGCATCCTCTTCAAGGTTGTTTCAACATGCTGCTTAAAAATGTATGAGGGCACAGGCAGTGGCTGTTGGTCCTTGTAGGCAAGCAATAATTTTGACAAAACCCTGTGACCTGCTCTTGGGTTGTTTCTCCATCAGTACCTAAACTACTTGTAATTGGTCCACTGGGTCACAGACTGGTACGGCCCATACTAATGTACTTTTTAAGACCACTGTTTTAAACAATTGTTGCTTGGGGCCGACCAGTCAAGCAGATAATTACATCTGAAAACAAAATCTTTATTTGCTAATTGAAAGTGGGTACTTATTTGAACCAAATCCATGGCTGTGCTTTAAACAATCCATTCCACAAGTCTTCTGGGATGTTACCGTTTTGGTCGGGACAAAGTAGCTCACCTCGCTGCTACTTTGTCCCTCGCTGCTACTTTGTCCTAGCGACCGCTCGTGGTAAGATGGGCACCTTCGATCTTTATTTTAGTGGTTGGCCAATGAATGTGTCGTCCTCCAAGCATGTACGTATTGGTGAGAACTTCCTGGTTGGATGAACAATGCAAAAAAAAGGCTTGTCAAAGTAAAGGCCCATCAAGGAGTTTTCGGTGCCAAAAAGTAGAACGTTTGCAGACTGACCAGGACATTTTAGCTGTTAGGCAGACGGTATTAGCCAGAGGAAATGACAGCTCTCTTTGCTGAGCTCTAGACAAGCCCCAACATCTTGTTGGATGCAAGCTTCAACTGGAAGGACGTTGAGTTGGGGTGTGTATTTAAGGGGTAAAATTGTACCACTTATAATGGTACAAAGGAGACAAGTAGGATCATTTATTATCTTTTATCATATTGTTTGTGAATACATACATTATAAAAAGTAACCATAAGATGCTGGTTCGGACAATTTAAGGCAGTTTGCTTTCATGCCACCATATACAATTTAATGACCATGTAGTCCTGGGGGCTACAACAACCCCTCAAAGGCTGTTTCTCATCAGTCAAGTGCAGAAGTTAAGTAATTGTGTAGCAATCCAGGACTCAGGGATGACCAGGAGGTCTGGTCTCGCTGAGTGTAAATTATCATAAGTGACCCAAATTATCCTAAGTGACCAGGACTAGAAAGATTTTGAGCCTTAAGTCATGAACCAGACATTATAATAACCAATCAGACAGATCAATTCCAAACTCCCCCACATCTCACCTTGGCAACAACAATGAACAAAGAAAGTGGCATTCACACATTTTCATGTATTCAATCAGACTCCATTCAAAAGCTAGATGTCTGGTCTCGCTGAAATCTTTATCCATCAAAGTTGTACCTGTAACTTCTGATAAATAACATGTACAACATTGAAATATATTGGAGAGTTTGTCCCTTTGGGGGATGGACATTGAAAGACCAAACAACAGTGTAATTAATCTAACCAACGCAATTTTACTACTTTGTTGGTTTGTTCATCTACCCACCTAGTTTATCTGACTGTGTGAGGCAACTTTGACCCTGCACCATGTATGTACTCTCTTTTGAGGAAGCAAATGTGCTCATTGGTGTGAGATTAGAATGTCCCACTGGGTTGAGACCACAGACTACATTACACCTTCACAGACATTCCAAAAAATATCTTTCATTAACATACAGCCGCAACGGTTTATGATCTTGATCATTGATTAATCTGTTGATTAGTACTTCTAATTAGCGATTGATCTAATAATAAAAAAGAATTCCAGCAATAAATACAGTGGTTTTATTAATATGTATTTTATTAATATTTATTTATATGTATTCATATATACATGTTCATGCATTATTTCCAAAATGTGCTTACTGAACCTGTAAAATAGAGACTAACAGTAAACGCCACAGCCAATCTTATGGCAGACATCTTTAACTGACCTACACAGGAATCAGTATTAAAATAAATGGATTGTCCAGGGACGCATTTTCCTCAATGTTTATACTACATAGAAATACAGAATTTGGATACATGATCCATCAGTTTATCCATACAACGTATCCATTCATCCTTTTATGTATATGGTGCTACTTGGCCATAAACAAATTCCAAGTGTACAAGTTAACCACTGGTTTGCAGGTGATAATGTGATGGTAATTCATTGCAACCACACATTCAAGATGAACAATGTCTCCTTTCAAACACAACTCAAGCCATGAAGGCAAACTAAAATGAAATCTCTGAAAAGCAGACAACGGCACACTTGTTTTAGATTAATATGTCATGCTGAGCGCTCTTCAAACCTCTGCCTTCACGACTCCAATGTGTTCTCTCATGTCTGCATCGATCACTGTCATGCTCCCATGCCAGTCGAGTTCAACTCTACGAATCTTTCCTCAAACTGTCAATTTTTTAGGTCTTCAGTGTAAAGTGCAGAGGAATTGAGTTGCACACAACTTTCCCCAGGTGTAACCACAGCCTCAAAATTCTCTTATCTTCATTTTTTGTTGTGTCCCACATAGACCTAACCAATCAATAATGACATTTGCTGACAGCTACTATACTTTTTATTATCAACGCTATCGATTAGTTGTTGCAGCCTGGCAGTAAAGTGAGCAGAGGAGTGGGGTGACATGGGAACTCTTTGGAAGGTTGAACACCAGACGGCCCGCAGCATTCTGGATAAGTTGCAGTGGTCCAGATGTAAGACGGCAATGGCGTGGATTAGCACCTATGCCGCTTCCTGTGCCAAAGAAGGATGTATTCCAGAAAAACTGCTTGCGCAGAATGACAGGGTGTTGTCAAAACTTCATTCTATTGAAAAACATGACTACTTTAATGTAAATAAAGTCCAAACTACTTTTAGTACTATTACATAGTACCAAATGAATGCAACGCATGGCAATTTTGTAAAGGGTTCCTAGATTAAAATACCCTCCAAAAAAGCTGAGTTCACTGCATAACAAGTGGACAGTGATAAAAAAGCTGAGTTCACTGCATACCAAGTGGACAGTGATAATGAAGCTGAGTTCACTGCATACCAAGTGGACATTGATAATAAAGCTGAGTTCACTGCATACCAAGTGGACAGTGAAATTAAAGCGGAGTTCACTGCATACCAAGTGGACAGTGGTATTAAAGCTGAGTTCACTGCATACCAAGTAGACAGTGATAATAAAGCCGAGTTCACTGCACACCAAGTGGACATTGATAATAAAGCTGAGTTCACTGCATACCAAGTGGACAGTGAAATTAAAGCGGAGTTCACTGCATACCAAGTGGCCAGTGGTATTAAAGCTGAGTTCACTGCATACCAAATGAACAGTGGTATTAAAGCTGAGTTCACTGCACACCAAGTGGTCAGTGAATTTAAATTGGAGTTCACTGCATAACATGTGAACAGTGAAATTAAAGCTCATTTCACTGCATACCAAGCAAACGTGTAATTAAAGCTGTAAAACGGGGGGCAGAGATAAGTTTCTAGGGGACATTTTGTTTCAGAAGTGTGACCTTCCATTCAGTGCGATGAAGTGGATGATCAGTCTGGACAGAGCTGGGATTTCATCACTTGAGCCTTTTATTAGCCTATAAAGGCGTGATTTTATGTTTAGGTTATGAATGTGGTGCGAGCGTGTACCTCATGTGTCACAGCAAACCGACCAACGGAAAGGGAATCTACTTATCAATCCCTTCTCCCTGACTACCATCCTCCTCATCTATATGCAAATGACAGCCTGGCCTCGTTTAGCTGCCGCTCCAGGCTGATATGAATTGGTTGCAGAGACCAGCTGAGACTTACGGACAAAAGCGAATCCACCAGTTTCTGGCTAGGCGGTAAGCTAATGACTTCTTGGGGGTTCATGAAAGAAAGGGAATATCTGAAGTTTTAGTTGGCTTCCGGTCGCGCTCATCAAAAGCGATTGCTGACAAAAGAATTTAGTTGGCCCATGGGCACCTGTACTGCAACCTGGAAACGTTTGACCATAGTGACGAAAAAGTTTAAATTGTTTACTTTTTGAAGTGTTGCATGTTCCTCCTTTCTGTGTGCAGAAGATTTTGCAGCACATTATGACAAGGCAGTGTAGTAACTGCGTTATACGATGCAGGAGAAAAACTAACGGCAAACACAGCAGAAACACAGCACCGTAAAATGACACGCTCAGCTCATTACCACATGCATCAAAGCCTTGCTACCTTCTCTGTTCTGCTGTCTGTGCACTTCTGTCACCCCTCATTATTCCACACTCACGCACACAGAATTCCCATTCACACCGTACAGTACAAAGGAGTTCTGAAACACACGTTCTCACCCCCTGCCTCCTCGCTTTTCTGTCCTCTCTGGCTTGCTTCTGAAAAAGTTCAAAGGTAATCGAGGAGAGTGAACCTGCACGAAAATGTCCCTGTATGAAACGAGAGGGTCCTTCTCCCAACTTCTACAGTTGTATTTTACACAGGGTATGACGTTAAGGGTGGATCGCACAATTACTGTGTGAACAAGGGACATAAGTTGTGCCCAGCATTCAATTAAATAAATATGTCGTTTTTACACTTCTGCCGAATTTCCTCTTTTGAGAAACAAAAACTGATTCAAAGAGATAGTGGCACATTTAAAAACTCTTCTTTGGTAACATACATTTTACATTTCATACATTAACGTCATCGAGCAACTTACGGTAGTGAGTATATACGTTTTTCATACCAAGACGGAGAGACAACAATATTGGATAAGTCAGCTAACAGGAAGGGAAGATTTTCACTGGCCTACTAATGAATTAACATCTCTGACTGCTCAATCAGTAACCAGTTTCTGGGTCATGGAGAAGAGGACATGGAAAAGGATTTAAGCTATTTTCTGTTCTGTACTTAGCAAACAATGAACTAAGCTATACATTTGCTAGTGAGACCATTATACCGTTTAAGCTGTCTGAAAGCAGTTTTTATTTTATTTACATTTTCAATTCAATTTCCCTGAATATTTTACCATCACTAATTCCTCTCATCACAGCAACTTCCATTTGGCTCAGAAAAGCTGAGGATTGATACAGATCTTTCAAAGTGCATCCCAGTGAGTCTTTCTGCTTTTTATGACACTGCTTGCTCATCAACCAACCTACCAAGCACAGTAAAGCAGAGCAAACTTTGCTTAACCTTAACCCCACCAACCCTTGATGACACTTAGCCAGTTTGCAGCAGCACACGTATGGCCTTGGGGTATTGTCAGTGAAACTGCTCTGATTGAAATCGCCACCAGATACAAGTTTCTGCTTAAAGCACAGAGCAAAATACTTCCAAAGTGCATCCCATTGCAAAGTCATTCAATGCAACTCTTTACTGGTGCATAGTCATCAGTTCAGAGTTCAGAAATATTACTCATATTCTGTGTTCATTAGCTAGCATTACAGTATGGGGGAGGAAAATGTTTCACCAAACCAGCTTGAATCTCAATGGAATCCTTATCTAAGACCACTAAGAGTCTGTCATGATGGTGAGAGAGTTTGCTAAGATCCCTGAGAAATGTACTAATAATTAACACTTAAAAAAGAATTGAAAGATTGCTAATACAGATGGGGTACAGATCATTTTAGCTTACTCGTGGCTGATTTTCTTCCCAAAAAACAATTTCTCGGAGCCACGCCATCTCTCTGCCGCTATTGCATTCTGTTCAAGTATGGTGAGGCCATCAGGAAGAACAGACAGACCTAAAATGCTTGTAACCCAAGGCAAACAAATCCTGTTAAACTATCAGCCTGCTGTATCTGCCCTGCACCCTTATCTGCACTTCGCAGCCCTCTTGCACGCTGACACACTAACACACAAATTCACACCCCAGATTACGCACACACACAAACCAGCTACACTCTCAATCACTCATAACCATGAACACAATGAACATCACTCACACACACACACACACACACACTCGGTGTGCACACGCATTCAACACCTAGGTATGCATCCTGAAATGTGCGTCGAAGTCAGAGAAGAAGCAGAGTCACTGATTTCTTGTTTTTCCTTGCTTTCTTACCAGTGACTGAGTCATGTGTCTGTGCTCAACCCACCAACGTCCTACACAAAGACAGAATTTTTTTGCCACAACATCATTGTTTCTGTTCACGTCCACAGCTCTCTCTGCACACTTCAGGGTGTGCGAGCCGTACTCCGATCATAAGGGGCGCTACCACTTCGGATTCCACTGCCCGCGCCTCTCGGACAACAAGACCTACATGTTCTGCTGTCACCATAACAACACGCCGTTCAAGTACTGCTGCAACGAGACGGAGTTCCAGAACGTCATGCAGCTCAATCTCACCACCAGCTCAGACGGCTTCGCACACAAGTAAGTCCACAGTCAACCGCCGAGCATCATTCATTGTAAATTAATTGTAATTGAGTTTCAATTGACTTGCTTTACTTTTTAATGCAAGGTTTCTCTCAAGAGGAATGGTTGAAAAGACTGATTCTGGAACATTTCCTTGGAAGTTGGTTTTGAAAAGTTAGTAATGCACAAATAATCTTACAGTTCGTTTTTAATCGCTTTGGTACGATTCACATTACATTTCACCTATCTTAAAACAAGAACCACAACAGATAATCAAAAGTCCCTTTTCAAAACTCCAAGCACATCTGAAAGTGATTGAACACAACCGGATTAAACATTGATGTGTCATCTAGAAAGACTTAACACTCAAATATATGATGTTCCTACAAATGAATAACTGATATGACTGTCTTCTCCATTGTTAAAATGCCTTTTACTAACACTATACTCATTGCTCCTAACTGACCATTATTCAACCATCTGGTGAGTATACTGTATGTATTTTACATTGTATCGCCTACAATGTGCAGATTAAGAAGAACAGAATCACCATCTTAAGGCCATAGACTTGTATGTGACCTCAGTGGGATTCAAACCCACAACCTTGGTGTTGACAGGATAAGCTACATAATGCCACTGTATTGCCACAGTACAATACAATACTGTCAACTTTTCAAAATGCCACATTATAATACAAGGCTGTCATAAACAGGACATGATTGCCATCCTTAGTAGTAACCAGTACTGGTAACCAAATAAACCATGTGAACATCGGCAATGTCTTTCAAAATGCATCAGGATGGACAGTAAGACAGATGATTAAATCAGCCCCTGGACAGGGTCAAAAGTACAAACTGAGCTGCTCTGACCCATCACGAACACATAAATCACACTCCTATCTGGCAAAAACTCAACACAATGTCGGCACGAAATCACTGGTCAAAGAGAAGTGACCAATGTGCCTGGAGAGTGTGAGGGAAACATATCCATATGTGTAGCGATATGCTAAGATGGGGTGGAAGGACATAAGATCCGTCTTATTGAAGAAACTCACACCTCATTGAGTTTCTGAATGAAAGTGTGTGATAATGTTAGGTTACACCCTCTGGAGGTCATTCAGGAATTGGCCGATCCCTGATTCCTGACCCTCAACCCGGCTCCATAATATCCTTTTCATTGTTTTGGTAGAAGGTCCCCATGAGAATGTTACCCTCCTACAGCTCATGGATAAGCCACGTCATGACATTACGGGTGATCAATGACACGTTTGGATTCTCCAAGCCAAAATATTTTTTTTGGCGGTGTGTAATTAATGAAGATATTCATTGTGAAGGGGACAAGACTTAACAGCCAAATGCTGAAGACAGAGTTGACACAGAGTAGCATAGTGTGCGCTAAACATTTATTTCATTCCTTTCTGATAGTATTTGTTACAGATTATTAAACTATAAACCCATGTTGCAAGAAAAGTTAATTTTTTAATCGATTTCTTCATCGATGGTCGGTTGTGATGGATAGTGTAAAGTAAGAGTTTTGCGTAATGTGAAAACAGATTACCTTTATCACTTAAAAGATGAATTTTGACACACGTCTTACACTGTTTGGTCTCAGACTAACTGATGGTTACATTGACTAAACTGAGAGAAATGCACTATGGTCTCATCATAATAGTTGGACTGAACCAATACGCAAATCAGTAGCATTTTGCAAATCACTGTATGCTTCTCAGAGCTTTCATTTCATGTAAATGATTTTCTCTACCAATGCTGCGTTATCCACTCTACTTGGACATTAGTTTGTATTTCTTATTAAGTTTACTTCCACCACAAATAGCATCAATGAACTGTATGACATTTGTCACTGGCCGTTTTAACAGCATATTAACCAGTAAAATGCTTACAAGTATCCACTTACTTACTGCTTGGGATAGTTATAAGAATTTAGTTATTGCTAGTGAGACTGAAGATGAACTTTACAATGTCAAAGCTATTTCATTCCAAAGCACAACAACATACATTTTTCTTTCATTGGTGAATGACACTGAGAGAATAACTATCAACATAGGTGACTGTAACTGAATTTTATTTCTAGCGAAAAGACGAGAGAATCATGGTTGTGCTCTACTGCATATTACCCCAAAAAGCATGTACGGATGCGTACTTTGAAAATCCACCAGAAAAAGTTGCAATAGAACTGCAAACAGCTTTATTATAGGCTTTCTATAACATAGCTAGTGAAGATTGTAGCCAGAAAAATGTTTGTCTATCCTGAACAAATCCAAATGCATTATTTGTTTTGACTGCAGTGGGGCTCAAACACGGGTCCCTTTTATGGCGGTCCACGTCTATAACCCCTCCACAATTTAACAAGGGGTATTCAGTCTTTCAGTCACTCACTCATTCATTAAGTGACATTCTTTCTTCTTGGCCAGCTCCACTCACGCGGTCCTGCAAAAAGAAATGCCCTTCTTAATGAAGGCATTTTGGTTACAATGAGGCACAGCCAAGCAGCGTGATACAACCTTCGTCAGCTGTGCACTTGTCGCCTGTCCCAAAACAGCTTAGCCTTGAGAACTGAATCATGCACCCTCTGCTGGAACACAGTGTCAGCCAACAGAAAGATGGATCATTCTAAAAGAGAAGGACTCACATAAGTCCTGGTCTGATTTCGCCCCCAGTATGACCAGAGAACATCTTTTCAGACGCCAGATTTCTGACAGAAGTTTGTACGTTGAAAAAGTATTTGTAAACAAATAAATGGAGACGTAAAGTAAGAATATAATGTGTGAAAAGTCGTAAAAGGGTTTTTGTATGTTCAAATATCAAATTTCACGCTTACGTTTAATGATTAACATATGACATTTTTTACGATCATGCCAATTTACAAATGTACTTAGGAAGCTTAACCATTTGGCAGATATTTAACTCCATAAAATTGCACACAATTTCAAAGTTTCTGTTTGTATCATTTCTTAAAATGTGTTACCTTTATGTAAGAATGTAGTTCCAGCTGTGCATCAACTTTTTCACATGATTATGGATACTGGCCCACTTACTGACCGAGTTGATATCATTTATTCATTTAATCAACATTTTGCTTTGGCTGGCTATACATACATTTAGTTCAGAATCTAAGTAACACGCGTGATTAATTTATTATTAACATCAGGGATGATTCCTAAAAGATGTAAAGCTTCCCTTGTTCTCTCACTAAATACTGGACTGCATAGTGATGACCAAAATAACTACCTACACATTTCAAGATTTCCATGCCTTGCGCAAATGCGAATACACCTGCCAAAGCCACATGGCCAGCTCATAGTCATTTCAAACAGTGACGCTTACAGGGGTGGACAACCGGTAACATTGTCCCGGGCCCAGGCCATTTGGTTGGCTTAAATATAATTATTGATTAGTCAGTCATTCTTGGTCTTTATTACTATCTTGCTAAAACATTATACAATTAACATTTATGAACTGTTTTATAAACAGTAACATTACTGCTATTTATACATTTTTGTGGCCCGTGATTTGGGTGGCCCTGTCCGCGTCCCTGATTTCAAATGTACATTTTGTGACAACAAACGATTTTTGCATCAGGCAGCAAAACGCCAGGATTGAGGCTTGGGAAGCATTTAATTAGTTCAACATCATTACTATTACCCCAACCTAGGCCAACAACCAATCGCTGTTATGTTTTGGTGGAATCTTTTCACTGTTGGATAACCAGACTTTCACCCCAAATCATCCCCTGTTGGACAACCAAAGTGGATCCCAATTCACCCTTCACCATTTCCAGGTAAACAAATGTTCAATCTGAATGAACACGTAGCTGCCCATTCAGAACAATATAAACAACAAAATTAAAGCTCTGGAAAATGTAAAGCGATTACTACGCCTTTTTCTTTCCTTTAAAAAAAAGTTGGAAAGGATGGTCTTAAGTAAGGAACAGAAGGGTTCAAATTAAGGGTTCAAATTTAACGCTTCTGTTCCTCATTCAAAACTTTCCTTTTCACCTTTATTGGAAAAGAAAGAAAAAGGAGCAGTGATCTCTTACATGTTCCCATAGCTGTACTACAGTGACCACTCAAAGGGCATAGGGCAGTGGAGATGTTTGGGATTCATAAGAGTACACATTTGATCCGTTAATCAGCATTCTGTTTCCAACATTCTATTTCAGCAAAAAAAGCAACTATTATATTGTAACTGACTTGGATGACAGACATCTCTGTATCGTTTTGGTGTTGGTCAAAATTTTTTGATGCAGTGGATCATGTAATTCTGCTGAATATACAGGGATCTGATGTTTGCTGGTTTTATAATCACCTTCAGGATAGAAATCAGTCTATTATGATAGGAGTCAAATAAGTTACTTGAGTTGCACGAAGTGATGCCTTCCAGATTCGATACACTCATGCCCAACCCCTAGAAGGCAGCCCGGACGCCAACCCCTAGAAGGCAGCCCGGACGCCAACCCCTAGAAGGCAGCCCGGACGCCAACCCCTAGAAGGCAGCCCGGACCCCAACCCCTAGAAGGCAGCCCGGACCCCAACCCCTAGAAGGCAGCCCGGACCCCAACCCCTAGAAGGCAGCCCGGACCCCAACCCCTAGAAGGCAGCCCTGACCCCAACCCCTAATCTGGCCCCAACATCAGTAGGCAGAATATCACGAAAGGAACTATTATAATATAAAACATTTCCTGTCATGAACAACACCTACAGCTGACAGGCAGGCAAATCTCTATTTATCAAGCGTTGTTAGGCAGACAGTAGCAGTTTGAGTGTTGTAGTAAATTACTGTCAGTTTTAGTGTCAGCAAGCTTATTTATTAAGTGCATGCATTTAAAATAAAGCAATTTATTTCACCGTTAGCTTCTAAACCTAACAAAACGCAACAGTTTCCACAGACATGATTTGTTTAGCAATAAACAAAGCACAAATCAATAGAATGAACTTACTCATTTTCTGTCTTTGTCTTGTTAAAACTATTGTGGTCCATAACACAAATGCAATCATCAGTAAGCACTTCCAAAATAGATTAATCCATACAGTATTGATGAGAAACCTTTGTTATTTTAGTAAGCAAGCAGTACTTAACCTGCTAGAATGATGTTTGAAGAAATCCAGTCTTGGGAGAGGGGTCAGCACATGAAGCACCGCCCCAACAGGTGTAGTCATTTAGTGACAAATGAAATGTTTAGTACCTGTATCGATATATCCAATGGCTCTATCCAACAAGGACCACAGCAACAACACACCAAAAGACTTGTAGCATGTTCGCTAAAACATGGGAGCTTTTTGAAATACAACAAAGCACCAATACATTTATTTTCAGGTCTCATTTGCCCTTCAGTGCTCTGTTGCATCATGGTGCATTGTTTAGGGAACAAATCCCATTTCCCATGCTCCTTCTGGGCAGCTGTGTGAAACAAATCCCACTGACCTAGAAATCTCTCAAACATGCTAAAATCAACTAAGGTTCCCCCATGTTAAAATGTCCCTTTCAGTTCTACATCACTTTGCTGTACATATTGCAATGAACGACACCCCTCACTAAGGTGAAACATGAGCTTAAGTTACTTGACTGGCTCATTGCTGAATTCTAGGATCATGAGTTTGTTGTAATAATAATAGTTATTTTAGTTTTTCTAGTAGCTGGGCTTAGCTGCGATTAGCCCCTGTCCAAATTGTGAGCTGCCATAGGCAAGGTTCTGCTTCTAAAGATGGAGTAGTGTGGTGCTATAGATCCAGTTCAAGTCCCTGAAAAAAATTGTCTTTCCAAGATCATTCAATCAATCAAAAGCTATAAAGCATGCAGTTCTCCAAGGCTCTTGGACTCATGCAATATTCAAGTGGACTCATTCACTACATACCTAGGGGAGAGGGAGGGGCTGTTTTTGCTGGCCAGGCTTTGCAGGCACACCACAGACCCCACCTTCCTGTGTCCATCTTACTCTGTCTTCTTTTGTTTTGGCTCACGTAAAAACACATTAACAATTTAATGACTAACATACACATTTCTGTCAACATGTGACCCATAACTGGTCTTGTCAACTCAGTTGTCCTTGAGAGAAAGTTAGTGAAGGGTTTTAAAATACTTAATCAACACAAAAAGTTTCAAATTCATAGGTGCTTGGGAAATGACTATCACCATTGAGAAATAAATATCAGCTGTCAAAGGCTTCATCAGGAACTTTCTGGATGACATTGTTAATTAAAAATGTTTTGGGATATACCTTATCCCAACTGAAAGCCTGGTAGCAGCCCAGATTCTGCTGAAAGCCTGAACGACAACCATGGGATTCTCAGAGGATGCCATATCCATCATTTATTCACACAGCCACAACACACACACAATAGAAGAGGATGTGAAAATGCTATTCATTCATTGTAGATCAGCATTCAATACCTCAAAACGTTTCACTAAATTTAGAGCACTGAGCTTGGACAACAGCATATTCAACTGTGCACTGCTCTTACCAGCAGGAAGACTTCCAGCTTTGACGATTTATCCATGTCTCCTGGCTATTGAGCACAGTATATTTAGTACAACAACCATTAGTGGCCCTATTATTGTATGATAGTGACCTCACTGCAGTGTTTCTCAATTCTGGTCCTGGGGTCCCTAAGGGGTGCACGTTTTAGTTTTTGCCCTAGCACTCACACAACCTGATTCAAATGCTGCCCTGCCACTTATACAACTGATCGATGTAATCAACCTATCATCAAGTCATACATTTTAATCAAATCTTTAAGTGCTTTGGAGACATTGCCTTTGTGTGTAAAGCATATGTGCTCTTGGGATTTGTGCCAATAAAAAAACACTTTTGGGATATCAAATGGATGTTTGATCATGTGACTAACTCTAACATCCAGTTTAGCCTGAGCCCGCTACTTCATAGTTCAAAAAGCCAACCAGCTGGAATCAAAATCAGAAAGAGCTTTATTACCAAGTAACTTTCACAACAAACAAGGAATTTGTTCTGGCACAATAGAGACAACTACAATATCTAAAAAAAAACTAAAAAGATGTAAAGAATATGTACGGTGCAAGATTAGTCCTACTGAGGGTTGTGTATATGTGGGGAGGGGTTATACTGTAGATTAGTCCTGCTGAGGGTTGTGTATATGTGGGGAGGGGTTATACTGTAGATTAGTCCTGCTGAGGGTTGTGTATATGTGGGGAGGGGTTATACTGTAGACTAGTCCTGC
>JACXGJ010010407.1:0-22021 GCA_016801105.1 Esox niger
GGTTTTCAGCTTGGTTGACAGTTGTAGACACTGTACCCCGACTTGACCCTCCTTCAATCTTTTCTCTACTGCAGACCCATTACTGGGGAAATTGGCTTGGATAAAGAATTCCTTAGAAAGCCATCCTGTTCTCCTGATTTTGATTTGACGAGTAAGCATTCAATGTAATGTTTAAAAGCACATTTTCTGCAGGCACAAAATGAATTAACATATGTTAAAGTTATTCATCTAAGAGAAAGTTTCCGTTTTGTTGCAGTCCATAATGCTACTGGACCCAATACCTATAATCAACACTTTCTGATGTTTTGATTTGATCTACAACTCAGCGAATGTGGGCCAACTTAGGTCAATTTATAAGCCAATTTAACAACTGATCCTTTGATTACTTTTACAGGTATTAAACCGTTGCTGGTCTCCTGATTAGAACTGGACGATTATCGACATTTTAAGAAAAACGTGTGGGAAAATACCCTGACGGGGTGGTCTTTTTAAGTCTCCCTACATACTTCTGGGTGGTTTGAGGTTTTTAAAAAGGCTATAACCTGAAGGGAACCCTCTTCCCACCCGGAAAATGAGTCTGTACTAACTGGGGGTGGTACTTGTTTTTACAGAGTACCTTAGCAGTGAGTGATCTCAGATGAAAGAACTTGAAGAACTTGTAGAATCTTGCAATAATTAGAATATTTCCAAAAGAGAGTGGATAGTAGCATGAGCATCCTATTCACACAGCCAGACTAATTGCCTTGTTTTTGTCTGGAGGCTATTGAGAACATGAAACACACTGGAGTTGTGGTTATTATTACTGATGAGCCCTACTGCTCAATTGACAATAAATAAACAAAAAGGTTTAATGTTTGAAAAAATGCCTTGGGGAACAAGTACACAGCTTGAAATAATAAAGCATGTGGTGTTTTTTGGAAATTGATGTTCTATTTAATTATTAATCTAAGGAATAGTGTATTTCCATGTATTAATTGCTGCAGGGGAGACCACATTGTGTATTTCACAATGTGGTCATAATATTTTTAGTAGAATACTGTACATGTGCAAAAATATGTCAGCGTCTAACATTACCATTACTGAACTAAGTGGATTACAGCTTTAATACAACTGCTCACTCAGCTGGCTATGATGCTGCTAGGTGACATCATAGACCCTGGTCCCCTATGGTGAAATCAAAACCAACTCCAAATGCCTTAATGATAAACTCCCTTATTTTCTTTGCCACAGAAACACCATCTGTTTATCTAATTGACTGTAATGTATTGTCACCTCACATTACCAACCTGGTTAGTCATTAAATGAAACAAACTATTAGAATTGTGGAAAAGATTACTCAAGATTTCGCTCAGAATCTGTGCACCATTTTTCTAGTTAACTGTAAACAGAATAATGCTTCATTTCACAAACTTTAATAAGGTTAACAGGAGTTTAAATTACTGGCTCCTCATTATGGTTTCCTTTTGCTTGTCTTTTTCATATGTTTGAGAACAACCCAATCAATGGTCAGACATTCTTTTAATTACTTTCAGGAAAATTCTGCTATCCTACTTAAGCATGAGCAGAACCATATATTACACATATTGTGCCCAAACTACCAACCACGGAACTCGTAAAGCCTTGAAGTAATGAATGTATCATTAGGATCTCAACAAACAGACAACCAAACCTCTTGTGTGAATGTCTCAAGTTAATGCATTTTAACATTTAAGACAGTGGCAATCTTTTAATCATACCTTTAAAAAAGTGCACAGAACTGATTTTTAAAAGGCTACAAACTTATATTAAGCAACTGAATAATTTCACTGGAGAATAGTTTTTTTTTTCCACAATATGGAAAAAAGGGAAATTAAAGGGAATTTATTCTATCACTAACCTTATGAAATTCTTCACATAATGACTTCAGAATGTGACATTTGTAAGATGACTGCACTGACTGCACGCTTCGCGGTACAATTTCTGCAGACCATTTTCTGGCACA
The DNA here is from genome assembly GCA_016801105.1 of Esox niger. Taxonomy (NCBI): domain Eukaryota; kingdom Metazoa; phylum Chordata; class Actinopteri; order Esociformes; family Esocidae; genus Esox; species Esox niger. Next base: position 1,982 of record JACXGJ010010407.1, read on the forward strand.
TTATTATTATTTATATTCTTATAGCAGGGTGCGCATCACTGTTGATGTACACAAGGTCACATTACTGCCTAGGGGTGATAGAGTTTTGAGAGACAGTTTCAGAACCATCAGAACGTAGCTTGGTTACTGCAGACTGACTTGACTAATCTCAGGCATGGCAATGCCTTCCAGCTGCCTGTTTAATCACTGCTCCTCCATACTTCTCCTTCCCCATGCTGCCTTTCCTATCTAGGTCATACAAGTCCACTTGTGCTTCCTCTTCTTCTCTTCTTTCTTCTTCCTCCACCACCGTATGAGCTGTCTTCACAATGCACTGCAGAGACTATGCTAAGAAGTCTTAAAATGTTTGAATCTACATAATCTTAGCATATTTTGTTTATAATATCATGCAATGGTGTTATGCTTTGGCCAATTCTCTAACCAAGGCATTGTATGATGCAGTATACAGAAGGTGAAATACAATGATTCAAACAATAGAAACAACAACAAAACAGAGTTTATCTTAGAGGTCAGTGATTACTATATTTACATCCATGAGAAATGGCTTGCGAGCTATAACATGTCAGTATATTTACATTCAGTACTCAACCCATGACCTAAGGATTTGCAAACATTTACATAAAGCTTTACATAAAAACTTAAAGTTTTTAGCCCTGAAAGGTAGACCAATCTACTGTAATCTTATGAGATTAGTAAATAGTGATAAAGCACAGACATGGTCATTTATGCAGGGCTCAAGTCTGTAGACATAGTCTATACATCCTGATATTAAAACTTTGACATATCCTTTTAAACCCTTTAGACCAATTAAATCTCACTTCTAGTCTCTAACTTTCCCCTTCCTTCAGTTTCTCAGTTACATCCCAATCGTCACTACCAGGAGAATATTGATGAGTCATAGAGGTAAAACAGAGCACATTTACTGAATATCAACAGTAACTTAATGAATGTTTCTGCACCATCTGCCTTTTATATCATAACTGAATAATAGAGAAATCTCAGAATGATGAATGTGTTAAGAGTTACAGTGCCGAACTGCTCTCCATGGACCATCATTTTATTCTGGAGAAAGCTCATACACATAAACATTTATTAACGCTAACAATATTGCCAGTATTTGCAAAATACATATTTTTTTCAACACCCCTTGTTATGGACTTTCCTTTTCATATTAAGAGCCTAAGTTGGACTCTCTTCTCGCTTATGCTGTACAGTGTATAAAATGGGAGCTGTGTACAGTATCAACAAGGTATTCATAAAAAAGTATGTAAAGCAAAAAGCCATTCGTAGCCTTTTAAGATCAAAGTCCTTCTCACTACCGGGCTAAGACATTCACTTGACATGCTGTAACTTTGACTGTACAGCTGTTTTAACAGGAGTTGTAGAAATGTCAGATGCTTTTCAATGTCCTTTTCATCTCCAGCAATCTTCAAAAACCTAAGGGAATACTGTACATATTGGCACTGCTCTTTTCTGCCACAAGGGAAAGCCCCCCCCCCCCCAAAGGGGGACTTTGACTCCTCTTATCTGACACTGGTGCTGCTTTCTGGGGTTGAAAGAACCAGTTGTTCTCTTCTGTTCCCTTCACTGCCAGGCTAGATGCCAGGCTAGATCATCTTTGTTGTGGCCTAGCCTCTGCTGCTTCAGCGGCAGTGGGTAATTCAACAGTCAGCAAAGTCATTGGCCTCAGGCAGAGTGGCCCTTGACTGAAATCCACAGTTCTACTAGACCACAGGTTTCACATTAGAGCCCTCATGTGCTATGACACCCCTGGCCTTGAGCGAAAGCCTTCGGGTGTGAATCAACGTCGCAGCTAGCCAGTTTAATCAAAAGCAGCACGGGAGGATACTAGGGTATGTACTTCTTTCTGTCCAATGTTCTGTTCACTCATTCTCATAGGTGTCTTTTCAAGCTCTGATTAGAAGTCTTTGTTAATTAAACTGTGTTCAATGGAAGCCATGAAATGGCAGTACTGAGAGCCTCTTAAATAAAGTTGTCTTATTACTCTAGCATTGATTACATCAAGGAAATTAATTGTCATAACTACAGAACTTAAACATTTTTCAGATTTTAAATGAGGTGTGTACAATTTCAATTAGCAATTTACACAATATTGTAAATTTAATGAAGTTAGTGCTCACTGATAATAGAGAGAACAGTACTTAGATCGGTCTAATCCTGCCTCTTAAAATTACAGCTATTTGTTCACTGCTGTGACTAAGCCTGTTTGCAACATCATCATAAGCATTTTCCAAGTGTCGTTAAACTGTGGAAGAATGAGCTCTTTGACATTGCCACTGTGCCCGAGTTAACAATGGCGGTATGTTCATTGGAGACTGCAGAGGTCCTCAATCTCCATACTTTTCCCTCTCAACACAACACCCAGAGGTTTGGATCGCTTCCAGTGGCTGATGGTTCATTCATTTCCCTAGAATCTGATTAATGATAACTGACAGCAAAGGCATTAGCTTTATCATGGCTGAGCAATAGGAAGCTCTGCTCCTCCAAATGAGTTTTTGCTAGGGATGCTGGGTCCCCCGATTTTTCTTGGAATTAAAACCTAATTTCAGAGTGCCATATGGTAATTAGCGATGAGTTGACTCTGACGGATGCCTTGTACTTACCTGGTGATGGTTCTAGTGCTTCAGCGTTTGGCATTTTGCGCATAAAAAAAGATCATAAATCGTTGCAAAGTGCATCTATGCAGTGTCATGATTGATTGACATTCGGCATCCAGGGGAGGCTGTTGAGGGAGATTCCTATGACAAAATGCCTGACTAAGAAAGGAAAGAGCAGCAACATAGTACAGTGCAGCCAAGGTTATAAATGTTTGGTTTGGAAATTCAGAGGGCCGTGCCAATCTGGACTAATTGTCCATTTTTGTCAAATTCCTTACCTCTTCTAGTATCCATTTCAATTACATGACGATAATCTGCTAAATCAAGACCAATAAGGCAAAAGAGACTGGCATAAACAATTTGTCAGGTATGTTTATTTTTCTGGATTTCCACTCTAACTTTGTGGTCTCAGATCCATTGTTATAAGGCTGGAGTCTAAACATTATACATTTCTTGGAATTACTGTCTGTAATGTGCATGCCATAAAACCTGCTACAAAACCTGCTTCTTCAGGCAGATTTGGATACCAGCTGCGTTAACTGCATAAGACCCCATTTGGATTTGATTCAATTTGATTCAATTACAAATACAAGTACAGTACAGCGATACACAGCTAGCATCAGAATTGCAAATAGAAGGGAGCAGAAAATGTACAAGAATTAAGTATAATGGATATACTAGTGGGAGGTATAGATGTGCAATGAAGTAAAATACAAGTACAAATAGCAATTCTAAATGTGCAATGAAGGCAAATTGAAGATAGCGTGTGCAACTGAAATGCAGGGATAGCAGCAATGAGGTTCCAAAGGTAGACACGTACATGTACCAACTGAGTCCTTATCAGACTTTCAATTTGGCACAAAATGTATAAAATCACTCAGAGACCTCATATTCACAGAAGGCTGTCTACGTTTGTTAGTAAAATTGTTAGCTAAATTATAATAAAAAAACAAATTCCCCTCACTAAATATATTGTCGTATCGATCAAATAATTAAACATTTTAAACATTCACCATACCATTAGAAATACCATATAGAAAATTGTTAATGTGTTCTATGAGGGATTTGGGGAAAAACATATTTAGGCTGCAGGAATAAAATCTATGAGGCTTGATTTTCAATCCACTTGTCAGCGGTTGGTGATCCAAAAGGTTAGTGTGTATCGAGCTACAACATAAAGAACAGTTCTTGGGGCAACAGTTCATTATAGTAAACAGAATAACATGAAGGAGAAAACATGCCTTAGGACCCCCTGGACAATAGTCATCCCTGCTGCAGCTCCTAGCATAGAATCCTGTAGGAAACACTGATCTATCCTGCTCAATGGCCTAAAGCGTAAGAGAGATGTCACCAAGTGCATAGCCAGATCAACACTTCTACTTCATTATTTAATTCTATGAGCATATTTGTTTTTAGTCTGCTATCCACATGCCAGGTGGAACAGTCACTCCAGCTGTCCATCCACTGGACCTTGTCAAACTCCCAACCGGGCCAGATTATGTATATTTTCACTTTTCGAAACTCAGTTTAATCTAATCGGCTCAGACACATATTGCCCAACAAACTGCAGTCTCATGTACTGTAGTTTATTGTAGCATTTTATAATGTGACAGGCCACAAATCAAGTGTGAAGAGGTGGGGTGTAGGGATAGGCATGCTGACATAAGTTTGCGCTTAAATTTAATCATGGATCATCAGATCTAGCTGACTTGATGACAAAACGTGACATCATTCACATGGGAAGTATCAGAAAGGTCAGGATATGGTGCACAGACTGTGCTAGATTGACATGATAAGAGCAACAAACACCCACACGCACACAAACACAGTATAATGCTTTCTCACTGTACGGTGTAGAAAGTCCACTCGACTTTAAACTGATTTAGCATGATAACTCATGAGTGAAGATGTTGCCGCTGAAGGGCAAACCTGGTCTGGTAAGCTGTGTGCACGCGTGAATACTTACCCTCAGTCTACATGAGTCAGAATTGCCCTCTTTTAAAGCTTAGTGCAGCTGTGACAGTGTCTGGCCCCACATTAATTAGTTGTCACTGCCTCTTCTCTCGCCTCTAGCCAGGATCTAGCGTGCCGCCAGAGTACATAGCTTGCATAGCTATATGTGGCTTGAAGCAGTACAAGCCAAAAAAAGCAAACAAAACCTTTTTAACACAAGTCTAACATAACTGTATGAATGGAGACATTCAAAAATCTTATTTTCCCTCATTTCAACCCTCACTTAACGCTAGCTATTAACCCTTAACCTAACTCCAATTGTTATGTTTACCCTACACCGGCACATTTAAATAGTCTTTTCCAAAACGGGGCCTGGGAAAATGTCCCCATTAATCACATTTTCTTAGTTTAACTACAATCTCTGGCTATTTTTGTCTGCATTAAGTAAAGGCTTTACAGTATGTCCCTCACACACAGAAACACACACACAGTGACTGAAAACTGAGATGTCTTTCAAGGAAAATGTTGTACTAAGGTTACAGCAGTAGAGTAGAAGTGGAGTCAACGCATCCTGTGAGGATCAGGTGAAGTGCACCATTGATCCTAATACAGTACTCATCATTTACAGCCAGCTTACTAATGCAAGGAAATCAAATCTATAGTATGCAACTTCCCCTGCATCCAATGCCTATCGCGCCCATAAGCAGAAACAGTCAATATGATCTTAAATTAGATATTGCAGCATTTGGAGTCTTGTGCGTCAGTATTTAAGCAACAACTCAATAAGAATTTGTTTTTCATTATAAGTTGAAAAGATGAGATTGAAAAATTAGAGAACAATAAAAAACTGTTTGGATAAGGAGTTATCATTTTAAACAAACTTGCCCATTGTCATCTGCTATTCAGAGAGCTCAGAACAGATTACTGTCATAGACTGTTTTCATTCTGCTCATTACTGATTTCAGTCACAGACTGTTTTCATTCTGTTAATTATATTCCTTTATCCTTTGGTTAAATTGAGAAGGTGGAGCAAGATAAGAGGAATAGGGTTGTGTGTGTGTGTGTGTGTGTATGTATATGTGTGTGTGTGGCGGGGTAGTTATAAAATTGGTGAAGGCTGTCAAACTTTTTGGCAATCCATTAGAATAAAATACCATTTTAAATGGGTCTACAAGGGTTTAACAGGGATTACATTAACAGAAATCTCTGATGCACGATTTGACATGTATAAAATATAAATATATACAACCCTGTTTCCAAAACGTTTGGATGCTGGTTTAATTGGAAATCCTTTTAACCATTTTCAATAAAATAAATAGTATAAAGACAACATATCAAAAGTTGAAACTGAGACATTTTATTGTTTCTTGAAAAATGTGGCTACTTTGACTTTCATGCCAGCAACACATTTCAAAGAGTTGGGAAAAAGGCAACAAAAGACTGGAATGCTGGACTAGACTGGATGTTGTGTAATGCTTCAAATCTTAACCTGGTGGAATATCACACAACTAATCAACTAACTGCCCCCACAAATGCAAGTTAAAACTCTACCATACAAAGAAGTTCCCATATATAAAGGAGATACAGAACTGACACTGCCTTCTCTGAGGTGAAGTGGAATCCATGATGGTATGAAGGTGCATTAGTGCACATGGCATATAGGTGACTTGCAAATTTGTGAAGACACAATTAAGGCTGAACAATATATACAGGTTTGGAGCAACATGCTGCCATCCAACAATGTCTTTTTCAGAGAAGACCTTGTTTATTTCCGCAAGACAATGCCAAACCACATTCTGTATATTGCAACAGCATGGATCCATAGAAAAAGATTATTGGTGCTAAACTGGCCTGCCTGCAGACCAGACCAGACAAACATTTGGCGCATTATGAAATGAAAAATACAACAAAGGAGACCCCGAACTATAAAGCAGCTGAAATCCGTATCACGCAAGAATGGTAAAACATTCCACTTTCAAAACTACATCAATTGGTCTCTTCAGTTCCCTAACACTTAAAGTATTGTTAAAAGATGCAACACAGTTGTAAACATGCCCATGTCTAAAAAAAAATGTATGTGTTGGTGGCATCAAATAAAAAATTAGCATATATTTTTCCAAAAACTATACAATTTGTCAGTTACAACATTTGATATGTTTTCTCCATAGTATTTTTAATTCTATATTGATATAAATTATCTGCACATCACTGTTTTTATTAGCATTTTACTCTGTAAAATGCAAATAAACTGTTTTGAAAACGGGGTTATATTAAACTGACATTTAAACTTGTTACATTTTAACAATTTACTTGTTAAAATGTGACACTGACCTACATATAGAGTAATTCAAGCATGAAATCAAACCACCAAATAGATACACCATGTATATTTATCCAAATATGTTATTCCTGGAAATGATAAGGCCTAATTTCAAAATGCTTTTTGGTTTGGCCAAATTATTGGATTGATTTTAATTAGCAGAAACGGATAAAAAATGCTAGCCTATACAGTGGTGAGAACAAGTGTTTGATACACTGCTGATTTTGCAGGTTTTCCTAATTACAAAACATGTAGAGGTCTGCAATTTTTATGATTTTTTAAAAATAATTAGCATTTTATTGCAGAACTTAATATTTGGTACAGAAACCTGTTTGCAATTACAGAGATCACACGTTTCCTGTAGTTCTTGAACAGGTTTGTACACACGGCAGCAGGGATTTTGGCCAACTCCTCCATAAAGACCTTCTCCAGATCCTTCAGATTTCAGGGGTTTCGCTGGGCAATACACATTGTCAGCTCACTCCAAAAATGTTCTATTGGGTTCAGGTCTGGAGACTGGTTAGGCCACTCCAGAACCTTGAGATGCTTCTTACGGAGCCACTCCTTAGTTGCCCTGGCTGTGTGTTTCGGGTCGTTGTCATGCTGGAAGACCCAGCCAGGACCCATCTTCAATGCCCTTCCTGAGAGAAGGAGGTTGTTGGCCAAGATCTCACGATACATGGCCCCATCCATCCTCCCCTTAATACGGTGCAGTCGTCCTGTTCCCTTTGCAGAAAAGCATACCCAAAGAATGATGTTTCCACATCCATGCTTCACGGTTGGGATGTTGTTCTTGGGGTTGTACTCATCCTTCTTCCTCCAAACACAGCGAGTGGAGTTTAGACCAAAAAGCTCTATTTTTGTCTCACCTTCTCCCATTCCTCCTCTGGATCATCCAGATGGTCTTTGGCAAACTTCAGATGGGCCTGGACATGCGCTGGCTTGAGCAGGGGGACCTAGCATGCGCTGCAGGATTTTAATCCATGGCGGCGTAGTGTGTTACTAATGGTTTTCTTGAGACTGTGGTCCCAGCTCTCTTCAGTTCATTGACCAGGTCATGCCGTGTAGTTCTGAGCTGATCCCTCAACTTAAAAACAAATTACAGACCTCTACATGCTTTGTAAGTAGGAAAACTTGCAAAATCAGCAGTGCATCAAATACTTGTTCTCCCCATAGAGGATAGATAATAAATAGTAGCCACAACCAACACAGTGTGATGTGTGTAAAGTGTTTGTGTTCGAGTGTAACGATGTATGATTGTGTGTGCGTGTGCGTGTTCCGGCACATAGTTGGCTAAATTAAATTGCCATTTCATAACTATTTAGTCTTTTTGAATGGAGGCAGAAGCTGTGCACGTCCTGTCAAGGACAGACTTGAAGCATTTTGCTCATGGCCAATGGTCAGTGTCTTGGCTGTGGTCATTTACTACACTAAGGGGCCTTTACCTGACACCTGTGTCACTTTATTACTTTATTAAGAGCTACACAAACGGATGACTAGAGTATAAATTAATACTAAAGTATTCATTAACGGAACAAACACGTCTCAGAATAAACCAGTGAAGATAAGCCCATTATCAAAATCAACAGCCATATCATCTTTACATGTACTATGTTAATGTACAATAAATCTCCACACCAAGGTAAACTCAGCTTTGAAGAAATTAAAGCATTCCTTGAAATAATTACTTATTTTAGTCCACTAAGTTCCTTATAACAGTTCCTTCCTGAGATGTTCATATAGGTACACAATTTACCATTTACAATGGATCAAGCCAGACTGCATGATTGTCAGCCATGTAAAAATAAAAATAATGTCAGTAATTACAGCTTACTTAACAATTGCTTCTGCCTGTGTGGCCAACCTTAACCAAGCTTCTCAGAATTAATTCTTATCCCAACCAGTGTTCAGAATTTGTATGTCTTTTAGGAGGATGCATCAGAGCTAACATTTTCCATCTTCCAAACGAAAGCAGTTTCAGTCTTAGTAAGCAACCCATTTGGGTTTCTTCACGCAGTGACTTTTCATTACTCATGTAGTTGACAGTATCATACATGTTGTGTTTATTCACTGTATCCTGTGCTTGAGCATGTTGTGGCCCCACAATGCCTGGTCCCAAGTGGGCCCATTCCAATCCTCAGAGGATTTTCCCGTCATCCCAGCAGTCACTCTGCATTAGATCCACAACAACAGGCACATCCTGCATACGGAAGTGACACTTTAAAGATTATTATCCACACGTATGCCACTCTGTGTTGCATGGAGGCTGACAAACTGTCAGTGTGATTACTTGTTGATGAAAACATAGCTGTATGTTCTTCCTTCTTGTTCCCAGTGAACAGTCTCTGAGCTCCCGTCTCTCATTACTGCGACTCAAGCCAATCACAACCGACAAGCATGAAGAGATTGGCTGTGATAGTTCGGGAGATGTATTGCATCACAGTCATTTTCTTCTTAGTATGTTTTCACCTGGAATGAAAAGTGACTACCTACCTCTCTAGAACATGTTATATTTAACCATGGTTTTCACAAAGCTGTTGATTCCTACTTCACTTTTTTTACCTTTATTTTAACAGGAAAGTATGACAAGCAAGTATGAAACTTGGGCATTTTTAGCCCAAACCACTAAGCTACTCTGGTTCCCCTCATAATTGACAACCTGAATTTTTTCTTAATTCCAATGGTTTTGCTTTTAAAATGTTTCATTTAATAACCTATACAAACAAAAAATAGTAAGCAGGTGACCAAATATATCTTTATATACCACATTACAACATCTTGAAAGCTTTCCTCACACAGCCTGTAATAACAGGCCTCCATAAACCAGACCTACCTATTAGGGTTTTTGTACAGGCCAGTGATCAACAATATGTGCTTGGGGATGATTAAGACATAAATGTTTAGGAATCTCCCTCCTGTACATGTCGGGCTTACATGGTTTTATGTAGGTCATCTTACTGCCGCGTGTCCACTGGTGCATTGCCCCTGCACCAGGGTCACGCCGGTGATTTATGCTAATGTTAGCTGCAGGTTTTCCTGTTTCTACAATACATTTGTTACCAAGGACTTAAGGACGGGCTCGCGTGGGGAAGTAGGAGTAAACCATCAATGCGATATCGTTTTCCGGTTACGAAAAATAGCAGGCAATATTTGTCTGGTAGTAAAATAAAATAAACAATAATGCCATTCTCAGTTTGTTTACAATACTGTGTTTGAACAAACAAATGTATTCCTCAAACTCATGTGACTGGCTTCTCCACATACACTCATAACTATTAGCCAATGTATTCATTATTTAGTCTGTTAAGTATTTTGTCAAAACTATCTACCTTTTATAGAAGGACTTGGGAGAATTCTTGGGTCATGTTGTAAAAGGCTCTGCAGGCAGCGTCTCCGTCTCAGTGCTCCATTTATTTTATTGAGTCAGTGTTATCGTGCCACAATCGCTCGTTCCAACTTTCCCTTCTGGGTCTTTGCTTCCCTGTACTTTTGCTACATTTTCTTTATTTTATCTGGGATCTATTTGTTAGATCGTATGAAAACCTTAACGAGAAACCTAAAGCAAATGATACACATCGCCATTTGAAAAGAACAACATGCCGCGTTTCACACCACGTCACGCTTCAAACCGCAAACCCCGCCTTAAATCCTAAAGTCCGTGGCTTGGCACCTGGTTGCTCCGCTTCAGGACAGGACAGTAACCTTGTGGAATCATCTGCAAACAGACATGATTGTTGTCATTTTTTTCCGATTTATCCATAGACCTCTGACTTGAAATAAAACACTATCTCTCAAAATATCTTTGTTAATTTTCTCCCATTAGACCTAGTGCGTCTTTGAAGTGAAATATTATATGCAAAAAGCCTAGTTTAGCCCACAAGTAACTCCTGCTTATTATGTACCAAGATTATTTTCTAATTTACATTACAGTTGTCTGGTTTTTGATACTGTTCTGTCTCGTCCTTTAGACTAAGATCAAGGTCTGAATGTTTTAGGCTTCCAGTGTTCACCACACAGAGGGTGGGTGTTGGCACACAGTTTGTTGATATAGTATTATTATGTTAAAATCATACTTTAGCAATCATATTGCAACAAACGTTCACATTAAAACTGAACTTGACAAGTCATGCTTGACTGAATGTTTATTTTTCCAAAATGCCCACCAACCAACAGCATAGCAAATGTGTTCTGACAATTTCCATTATTTCAGTATTTCATACAGTAAGGACAAATGTGAATATGAACGTAAGGCATAGGTAGGTGTTGCCTCATAGGCGTACAGATTTATTTTCCATTTAAACTATTTATTATGAATGATATGCACAGTGCATTATTTAAGGCTGTTGACCAAATGTTTAAGCAGTTCAAAGTTATCCAATTCTATTTTAGGAGAACACTGCACATGATCTCTTAAGTCAAGAGTGGCACAGTCTTTATACCTTCTCAGTCTGTGTGGTTTATTTACAAATTGTTAATACCCTGTACAATAAGCCCATTAGAATGCTAACCGTTTACTCTGCATTGCAAACTCCAAATATTCACTCTAAACTCAACCTCCTGCTTCAAGCCATGTTGACTTATTCATATTGCTTCAGGACATAATGACTTCTACACTTGACTAACTATGACGACTAAACGGAGGGGAATGTGAGTTTCAACTTAATAACATTGGCTATGGTTGTCCTACGTTCTGACAAGATAATGACATGATTGGGGAATGAGTTAAAAATGCCAGATTTTTAACTAATTTAGAGTTAAACATTCATTAAATATGCATGACAATCACCCAACAAATGACAATCAAACTGATTGGAGTGGCTCAAATTTGTTTATTTTTCTGATATGAATATTAAACACTGTATACATAGGCTAGAGATTTTGTATAGATGAACACAATATTATTTAACTTCATTATACCCGCTGCTTTGGAATCTTCTTTGCACTCCTCTTGTTCACTGCTGAGTATAATCACAAAAGAATACAATTTAGAGTTAAACATTCATTAAATTGGTATGACAATCACCCAACAAATGACAATCAAATTAATTGGAGTGGCTGTAACATGTTTATTTTTCTGATATGAATATGAATATTCAAGTAAATCTATTATAGGATTAACAAAATTGTACTTATAGCCGTAACTACTATCTGGGATGAATGATTACTAAACGTTTAACATTTCTGTGATTTATGGATTCCAGTGATAATAAAGTTTGTGAACTTTCATTAACTTCCCCAGGTTTCCTGAAATTCTATTTACTTAAACCAGGGAATTACTGGAAAGTTCCCAGAATTTTCAACCTCAATAGAAGAATTATGCGGTATAGTTCATACACGCATTTGGCGAAGATTAAAGAAGGGTACTTGCAAGTCAGGTCATTTTTAATGTACGTTCTGTTGAGGTAGATTCAATCGTAAATGTAAAATGCATTTTTCAAAAATAAATGAGTCTGTGATTATATCCAGGCCTCAGAGACAGAGCTAATACAGAAAAATGTCTCTTACATTTGAATCCTTTATTCAGTACTTTTGAGAATAACATTCGGCAGTGATCACAGCTTAAATACTTCTTCTGCCTACTGTACACCAGCTTTGCACACCTTGACTTTGGCAGTTTCTCACAATCTTCCTTGTAGATCCTCTCAAGCTCTGTCATTGCAGATGGAAAGAGTTGGCTAATTGTGATCTTCATGTCTCCCCACAGATGTTCAGTAGGGATACCTGAAGGTTCCATCGGGTTTGGGCAGACATTGAGAAGTGTATTTTTCATTAAATGATTGGGAGGTATGATGTTGGAACCTGTTGTCACTCAACACAACTAAACAAGCTTGCACACACACACACACACGCTTACAAACGCGTACATCCATACACCCTTCCCAACACACACGCCAACAAATACATATATTCTGCTCTTCTTCCATCCTGTGTTTGGTTTTGAAAAACCCAGGCCAGATTATATCAGAATATATGCACAATCTCATTAGCCCAGGTCTGTCAGGTATTAATATTAATGCATGGCTTAGCACTTCCTGAATGGAACTTAGCCACTTGCCCTGTTGAGCCCTCACTTGGCATGTCTTGGAGCAGTTGGTATACTGTATAAAAGGGCGGCCAAGCCAAGAAGGTGAAAAGCATGTTGGTGCCCTTTTGCAAGGCACTTAACCCTAATTGTTCCCACAAGTAGCTCTGAGTAAGAATGTCTGCTAAATTAAATGTAATGTTAATGTTTAGTCCATGTACTGTGACAACATTTAGTCTATGTGCTGTGACAACATTTAGTCTATGTACTGTGACAACGTTTAGTCTATGTGCTGTGACAACGTTTAGTCTATGTACTGTGACAACGTTTAGTCTATGTGCTGTGACAATGTTTAGTCTATGTACTGTGACAACGTTTAGTCTATGTGCTGTGACAACGTTTAGTCTATGTACTGTGACAACGTTTAGTCTATGTGCTGTGACAACGTTTAGTCTATGTACTGTGACAACGTTTAGTCTATGTACTGTGACAATGTTTAGTCCATGTACTGTGACAATGTTTAGTCCATGTGCTGTGACAACGTTTAGTCTATGTACTGTGACAATGTTTAGTCTATGTACTGTGACAATGTTTAGTCCATATACTGTGACAATGTTTAGTCCATGTACTGTGACAATGTTTAGTCCATGTACTGTGACAGTGTTTAGTCCATGTACTGTGACAATGTACTGTGACAATGTTTAGTCCATGTACTGTGACAGTGTTTAAACCATGTACATGTACTCAATGCACCCGCTCACCAAGTTGCTTAAGGAAAAGTGATTAGCTGTAAAGTATTTACTTGTGGCTAGCATAAATAATTGCAACAACGTAACTGTTATCAAATAATATGTTTCATTAATAGAAGATTAATACTTTTTACAAGTATAGCTATTATCAACTCCTAACAGCCTATCATGCACATCACACAGCAAAAAATGATACGATGAAGTAGTGGCCACTGGTGTGGATGGGAGTTTCCAGCAGTTTTACAAGGTGACTTCTCATTGTTCTCATGTCTGGACCTAATTAGTGGTTATTTGAAACATTTATTGTATGGCACAGTATGCAACGACAATGTGCAAAATCTGGGGCACATATTCGGAAAATAAACGCGCCATTGGGTTTGACCTCAACAGCCCTCACAGCCCAAAAGCATAACGCTGAAAGCCTTTGCTGAATCTGATCATCTCTGTAGGGTCACCAAGCACCAAAAAGTTGTGTTTCCTTGTGCATTTCTCTAAATGAAGGGACTCACAATTATTCCACAAGGGATTTGAAGAACACATCAACACACATGGACCTCCATCTGCTCTCTACCACATAGTAGGACTGTTACTAAGCAACTGCCAGGGTTATCTGTCTCTCTTAGCTAATTCTCTGTCATTGTGATAGTAAGTGTATCTATTTAAAATCATTTCATCTCCCTGTAGTGGAGTGACCAAGGAACAGTTCTTAATAGCAGTCATACTTCTGACAATCTAGTATGACCTTTCAACTTTGTGTGAGGAGAGGGTGCAAATGAATTCCCTTGTGCATTCAATCACATCCGAAGAAAACATTCTTGTCTGAAGTGTGCACATACTGTACGTCATTAAAGGAGAGCTGAGGTGAGTGCGAGGGGTAGAGAGGTTTTAGAATGCACAGAGAGAGCACTGTAGGTCATAGTGTTGATGTTCATTAGGATCAGTCATGCAGTCATGCAGCAGCCGGATTTGCCTTGGGAGCTTAATGCTGACATCACAGACAGAGCACATTGCTCAGTCCTGGACAGAGGGCAGAGAGCTGTTCATAGTGCACTCACTTTCCTGCCCAGTAAGTGCTCTGGTTTCTAGCTCAATTTTCCTGATTTTCTAGAGTCATATTGTTTTGAATACTACTACGTGGTGAAACACAATGATTTAAAATAGATTTATTCTGCGTTCACGGCATTTATGCAATATGCCAATGTTTCACAGGGATCATGCAAACTGTCCAGGGCAAACAGACCCCTAGCGTTTTGGGATGGTTTTAGCATGATGAATTGTAATGTATATTAGCTCACACTAAATCAGTATAGTTAGGCCACTTTGACGTATCCAAATAAGCTTTGCTTCTGATAAACACTAATTGATTTGTGACACAGAACATCAAAAATAAAAATGTCATGTCAAGAAAAAGAACGACAGTGAAAAAATATGATCAAAGCAAATTAACATAAAACTGCACAGGCCCAAGTGCAGCATAGTGTGTAGTTGATCTTCTGGGTTTGAGTCACTGAGATAAAAATAGATTTTTTTCTGCTCTGGAATCCATACAGTATTCAGTTGCCAAAATGAATGATTGATTGATGAAAAAAGTATGCATGAATCACACCAGGCTACAGCAAATGTACAATTGTTCAGATGGGGAAAACCTATCTCGCTCTCCATATATATATATATATATATATATATATATATATATATATATATATATATATATATATATATATAATGTACATATATACATCATAAATATGTATATATGTGAGAACAACAATTCCCACTTGGGGAAATGGTAAGTTGCACAAGTTATATAACATTACCTTAACCCTTAAATATTCAGCCTTGTGCAGGCTCCTTACGTATTTGAAAATGATATGTTTTCTGCCCCTTCAAAACTTTAGTTTCTGCAGTGGATTAAGACATCTGAACATAGTGTGAATGTGTGACTCCTGGTTGATGTACTGCCTTTAGTTTCTTCATATTCATTATTTTGATCAAACAGAAATCAAACATAGGTAATCATTTCCAAGTTCTGTGGTTTTACTGAAATGCTCCAATATTTTCTCCAATAGGGGGAAACGTGACAGTATGTCCTACAAACTATGTATTCTAAGGCAAACTCACTTTTATTCAACAGCTTATTAACACACTGAAAAGGAATGACATATTGATTGTATTCATTCCACAGGTATATATTCCTGCGGTTTCTAACCAAGCCATCCAGCCTTTTACAGGTTGTTAAATAATTGGGCTAATTGTTATGGCAAACAGAAATGTTTACTATGGAAGCTGTTCCCCCATAGTCAAATACAGAAATAATAATGCTATATGGTGAGACCTCAAACTTGCTACACATACACTAATAAATGCTCAAAACACAACAATTCATTCGATTGTAAACATCAGAAAACACAAATGTCTTCGCAAACTGTGGAGATATAGAGAAAAGTTGAGACTAACAGCAAGGTTTGTACAAATATTTGTTGACAAAAAACAAATGCTAATGTTTAAAAGAGGGGAAATTATGTCAGTTTTTTAACAAGTTTACAAATTGCTGGTAGGCAGGGCTAATGAGACAGTTGATTGCCGAGTGAGATGAACACAGAATTTAAAATGATTTCACCCACGTTTGTCTACACAGACCCATTCTGTCATTTTGTGACAAAACCCATTGCAAGTGGCCGATTCTGCAGAAAGAAATCTCTCATGCATCATTCCTTATGATTTTCCCTAGAAAATATAAGCCTTTTTATAGTGTGTGGATATCTGCACTATTATTCCAGAACTTTTGGCATGGGGATGAGCTTTGAGAGAAATATCCTGCTCAGTGTCATCTTGGCAGAATGTCTCAGAATTGACATCCTCTCCCTGGGCTCGGAGCAATATAGCTCTGAGAGCCAATCATACAGCTGGCTGACACCAGGCCAGGCCATGCTCCTGTCGGCATCATGAAGTAATGGATGTCAGCAGGTATCATCAGAACATATGAACAGTGCACACAGCAAGCATGTGGTTGAAATATACAGAGGCTGAGCAAATGAGCACACACTGGCATGCACGTAAAACAACCGTATACACAATAATGGGCCAAAACGAAGACTCAGTAAGGATGCCCACATGACATAAATTGCACCTTGCCATAGACAGGTAATCCCCTCTGTGCAGCGCATTCCTGTCAGTCCTATGGCTAACAGAGGCCTAGGAATGAGCAGCCCGTTTTTACCTGAGAGATACGCAGCATAGCTTTGGCCATATTTAATTTCAGAAACCACTCTGACAATGTCCTTGTGTTATTAACGTGCAGTTTCACAGAAGATCTAGATATAACCACTGACCCCTGTGGAGAATAATTTCTATATCAACTAATTGTGTTTGTGAAGGGAGATGTCAAGGCAGTGAATTCATGGTTATTGCATTTTTTGACATTTGTCTCTGTTCTAGAGATGAAAAAGCAAGGTTTTAATCAGTATTTAATGTACTTTCTTTTATTATTTACTTGCTTTGGTAGTAAAGGTTGCCATTGGTAACTTTACTTTTTGTACAAGGTAAAACAAAAATACCACAAAAAAGATTAAATGAGTCTTGAATTTAACCACATTATTGGGATGGTTGCTTATTGGTTACATTGAATAGTGTAGTTTTTCGTCCAGTGCTTTCTTTTGGCTTTGATGGCATTGTTGACACATGTAACTGACATATCAAACCAATCAAGAGATCTGGCCAGAAGTGGATGGCTCAAAACGTTAATCATATCCTCTACACACAAAAACAAAAACACTGTATGAAAAACAGAATTTGAGCATATTCTCTCCAAACAGAGTTTGACAGATTCGTTCCAGCAATACTACTTGTGCAATTGCGGCTGGTCTTTCTGTTGTGGTGCCAGGCAGGTTGAAAGGTTTGTTCTGTGCTGCAGTTGTTTGCATTCCTGTGTAAAGCTGCTATGGTCCAGGAGAGAGCAAGTCCACAGTCTCAGGTGAAAAAGGTGGTAGACTTGGTCGCCAAGCCAACAGTCATGTTGAACTATGACATCCTTATAATGAAAGTGACATCGAGTAGAGTGGCCAGACACAGATAGCGGTTAGGACTAAAATAGGATTTGCAGGTGTTTTCCAACTATAAGTTAACGGTTGAACTTGCTTTTCTGTTTGCATTAAGTTCCCCACACCTCACCGTCTTGCAGACATTTTTATGGTTTGGGATGCCAAGCGTTTAGTAAAACAAATTATTCTTTAAAGAAAGATGCAGTTTCTTAATAGAAAAGTGGCTACTTTGTGTTTTACTGTAGATGGTAGCAATTAATGGACTGCATTGCTTTGAAATACTTCAAGTGGTTATTGTCAACATATGAACATGCTACTTTTAAAACATTTTATTTTATGAATTCACTTTAAATGTTCTTTTTTCTTCAGTTACTAGTGAAGCTTTCTTTATTATTTTTTTAATCTGTATGTATTCAAAGCCCCCCATCATTCCTTTTCTAGAGTGGAAGATCTCATTTAGGTTCCACCTCTGGATACCAACACAGGCAGCTAATATACAAACATTTGTCATATGCACATATGATGCAAAGAAACATACCCTAGCTGTATACTGTATATATACAGCTCCGGAAATTTCTTTGAGACCACTGCACCTTTTTGTTTCCTTTCCAAAAAAGTTGACAAGGAAGGTTTTTAGTGATTTAGCAGTAGATAAAGCAGTAGCTCTTGTGTATTCCATGCAACTCAGGTAGTAGCGCATGCCAGGTTTATGTGTTTGGTTTCATTGTGGAGTCAGTATAACAACATTAAATTGGAGTACCAGTCAAAAGGGTGCATAAATGCACATCCAAACTTTTGACTAGTACTGTATATGCACTCTCTTTGAAAATGTGCATCTGACAAATGACTTAAATGTACAGATTTAAAAGTTTACCCCGTCTACTACTTGGATTATCTTCACTGCCGCTTTTTTAAGTGAACTATCTATGGAGCTCTTAACTACTATGAAGAAGGATAATGAAGAAAACAAAATATGCTGAGCAGGGCATGCCTAGCGGTCATGGCTGAATCACACGTTTGTACACCCATCAAATGACCCATCAATCTGAGCATATCAAAGGACCCATCCATCAAAGCCATGTCAGTGCATCTTTTTTACACAACACCAGAGCAAATCATGAACTTTGGGTATTAAAAAGCCAAGTTGCACATAGGATCATATTAAAACAATGTAGCCTATTAAATAATTGACATTGTAAGTGAAGGGGTAGAGGGGAAGCTATGCAATCACACCCGATTCTATTATGATTGCATGGCTT
This sequence comes from Esox niger, assembly GCA_016801105.1. Lineage (NCBI taxonomy): Eukaryota > Metazoa > Chordata > Actinopteri > Esociformes > Esocidae > Esox > Esox niger. The sequence continues at coordinate 20,943 of JACXGJ010010407.1, forward strand.
CTCTCACTTCCCATGTCATTTTGTTTGGGCTATGCTTTTAATAGCTACATTTCAGGCTAATTGGCTACAGTATTGGCTATATCTTGTCCTGACTTTTTTAAAATTTGCTAGACAATCATGAAGTTTATTGTCAGCTGGCCAAACTTTGTATGATTTCAACATGTATTCTTTTTTTCCACAGTGGTATTTTATTTAAAACTGTGTCACAGTGGCCATTTGGACAGTGCCTCAGGGTCTGGCAGAGGGCAATGCAAATTGGCTGTGCATTGTGTGCAGTGGATGGGAGGGCTTTCAGACAAGGATGTGTTGTCTCTTCCTGTTATACTGACACATTGAGTGTTTGGCAACTGCAAAGTCAATTGTGGTTGTTGATCAGGGAATGTGCTCTCCTCAATCACAATTGTACTAGCAAATTCTATCTGGTTGAGCTGGTCCTGAACCCAATGGTAGTTGCCCTGATGAGGCAATGACATAACGACAAACTGGATATATAGGGAGACGATATATTGAGACATAAAACCTGTGCACTCATAGTCAGTAACTGTGATAAACTGCTCAAGATCCTGCTCAGCAGACGTCAGAATCACATTAAGATTAACACATCAGAAGTTTCAGACTTGTGTAGTTAATTACTTGTGTACAGTTAGAAGAAACTACACAGAATAGACCTAGAGGCTGGTTCAATACCTTTAAATGGGGATGGATTCTATTTTTGTTAGACTGCTGTAGGTTCACACGGGGCCAGGACTATCCAGCTGCTAGGCTGCATTAGCAATTTCTTTAGACAGACAGATTCAGTGGGCCGTCCCATTGCCACCTGGCCATGATGTTACTGCATTGACAGGTGCTCTGACAACTTGTCTGCCTCACTTCCAGGACCTGCACAGTAAGTGACTGTGTACAAGTGACATTTTACAACATCACCAACTGACAAAACAACATTTGCATATGTTATATATGCATGTATAGTACTGTGTGCGTGCATATACACACACGCATAGAATAGATGTGTCTATATATATATATATATATATATATATATATATATATATATATATATATATATATATATATATATA